>VXBX01008145.1:1601774-1650495 GCA_013400415.1 Scytalopus superciliaris | reverse complement strand
GTAGTCCCTCCTCATTTAAAACATATAATGAATGTGAACAGTCATCAGTCTGTAAATACTGGTTTTAAGTCTACTAGAGCTTTGTTGATATATTCCTTCTAGGTAACAAGTCTGTGGCTCATTAGTCCCTCATTAGCAAGATAGAAATAAAGACGCAAAAGGAAGAAAAAAAAAAAAACGTTTCTCCAAAGATATTGTTGCAGTCTAATTGCCTGCAAGGAATTCTTAATAATGTTTACTAATGCCTTTTCAGCATTGCCAATTTTATAATGTTCCAGATGTGACGTTGCTGTTCCCTGCTGTGATATTACTAAGTCTGCTAAGGCACCTACAGTACTAAGTTTGCAAAGATTTTAGCCCCATCTTATGTCACTGCCATGAAACAACATCCATTGGGGCTTTTCAGCATCACGTTTGTAGTTTTGAAAAAAAAGTTTGAGAAAAGACTTCTCTGATCCACTATTTACACAGAACTGAGCAAATTCAATCACGACCCACAGTGGCTGGAGCCAACAGCCTTACCCTGGCCATCAGCAGCACTATCAGATACTCACAGTTCAGCCACATTTGCTTTCCTCTTTTTGTTTTTTAGTTTTTTCTTTAATATATTGGTTTAGCCTTTATGACCTTAATTGGTTCCTTATTTGTAGAGAAATATCTTTTGTTTGGGATATGATTTTATATTGTAAGCAGCATTTGGAATATAAGACAAGCAGATGTTTGCAAGGATCTGAAAGCAAGGCTCACAGCATCAACAGTGTGTTATACTCTTGCTTTACAGCCAAGCAAAGGAAAGAAGCAGACAGCAATCGTGCAATTTCGAAAGAACAGAGCTTTTAACATAAATTTCTCTGAAGTTTTTTGGTGTTCTGGGAAAAAGTAGGCTCTCCACCTGAGTCAGATTTGTATGCCATTGGGAATATGTAAATAAATATCTCTTTTGGCTGAATTTGCTAATGAAAGAGAGCTTGTGAGATCATCATGTTTGTCATTCTTCCCATCTGACAACTTGTGTACCTGCTGGCCAACTTCAGCCGAACGGAAAACAGGGTGGAAATCTCCATGATATCAAATTCCTGGAAAGAAATGGGTAGAGAAAAGAGCCAGTATTAATGCTTCCAGGAAATAAAAAATCTGTGGTGTGAACACTCTGTCCATATTTGAGAAGGAATAAAAGAACTATAGAATCATTAAGGTTGGAAAAGACCTTCAAGTTAATCAAGTCCAACCTGTGACTGATGCCTATCAGACTGGGCTAATACCACTTACAAGAGCACCCTGCACTCCTCTCCCTTCCCAGATCCAGAGAAGGGGGACATGCAGCAGTCTGGCCACCTTGGCTTATGATGTTAGAAAGCTCTTGCTTCCAGCTCTGAAGGTCCCCAGTTCATTTTCCCAGTATGTCAGCCAAGACAGTGGTCCTCACATTTGCACTCTTAATAGTTCCAAGCTTACATCACATTCCCCTCTATTTACTCTTTTTCCGAGTTATATATATATATATATATATATCCTTAGCCTTAATCACTGTTCAGCCAAGGTTTCTTCAAGCAGACCCAAATCCAGTGATCTGTGGAGCCAGTGGGAATCTTTCTACAGACTCCAGCCGACTCAGGATCATAAAGTCCTGAACCCACATCTGCAAGATCTGGAGGTGTTCCAATATGGATTCAGATTGGACATCAGCCACTCAGGCCCATCTTAATTCATAAATCAACATACCCAACTGACTTTCTCTTCTCTGGATCCCCTCCAATTTGTTAATACGTTTCTGTTAACGAGGTGCTTAGAACTAAGCACAATATCCCCAGTGCAGTCACATGAGAGCTGTTACATTCCTACTTCATAATGTTATGTCTCCACACATCCCGGCCAAAATTGCACTGACTTCACCAGCTCCCATGTTTTGTTGCAGCCTTGAAACCCTCATCCTGTCAGTCTTACTCACTGAGAGCTGTACTTTGCTCCACAGGTAATCGTGGCACAGTCAGCAGGACTCCTCGCTCACGACTGGCAGTGCAAGCAAGGAAAGCAGAAACTGATCCCAGAGAAAGAATTCGTATCTAGATTTTTGAACTGATAAACTGAGACAGCAGAATAATTGTAACAATGCCATCCTGCTGCTTTCCCGAGCAATAATCTATTTTCCTCATTGGGATAAATGATTTGGCCATCAGTCTCCTGGTTTAGCCATTTGGGAACTGGATTATTGCTTCATAAACTGTGCAACGCACTCCTATTACTGTTTAATTGCATTGGGCAGAGAAAGGGGGAAAAAGATTTTGCAATTTCGAATGGAAATCTCCCAGAAGCACTTTCTTTCTGTGTTACTTTCCTCAACAGTTAAGGCAGTGAACTGCATTCCAATCCCAAATTTTCCTTTGAACAAAGAACATAATTTCTCTTTGTACACTTCTGCCAGTTCAGCTCCTCTTTCCAGCACTCTGCTCCTTTCCTGGACCTGGATGCCCAGTGTTCCTTACGACCTCCTGTAGTGAGATTACACTGTCTTCTAGGCAAACATCTGCTGTAAAATCTCAGCTACATATTTTGGCTTGAGTTTATATCCTGATTTCCTATCACTAACAGAAAAAATTGTCCTTGAACCTCCTCATTCTTTCCATCCTTTTTATTTTGCTTATTGCCTGCAAACTCTTTAGAGCAGTCGCTGCCTACTGTTACACAGGGAACCCCTATCCAGTACTCGGGCAGCAGACACTCCTGAAATTGAGGCACATCCTGTCTCCTGAAGCAAGAGCTGATGCTGAGGGCAGGGGGGGAAGGGCTTGGTCTGCAATTTTTTCATTCTTAAACAGTGCAGCATTCACTCCTGTCTCTAGCATGTTTTCCAACACTAATCTCCTACTCTGACACAGCACTGAGAAGTCAAGATGAGTTCAAAGTTGTTCAGTTGTTTGAGAAAAGGCTGAGTCCCTGCTTTCTAATTATCTAACATTGACACTTGTTTCCCTTTAGGAAAGTTGAGCAAGTATCTTTTAATATTTCTTTCTGATTTCAGGAGGCAGTTGAAGTGTTTTTGTCAGAATGATTCTCAGAAAAAAATACCTTTTCAACAAACAGAAATTTTTGCCAGCCAAAGCATTTAACCTACTCAGTGCTTTTAACAGATTTTTTTTTCCCCCTATGAAAACCTGACAAAGAAAATGAACAAAGAGTTTCTTGGTGAAATACGTTCCCTCACAAAGTTCAATGTTTTCTTTTCAAAATGTGGCTTTGTAAGAAGGCTGAAAACTTGTACTGAAAGATACATTTTAAAATTTTGATCACTGTAATTTTCATAGGAAATATAAAACAAATAAAAACAAAGTTAGGCCTTTTATGACCACAATAAAAAGGAGTTTGACAGAACTAAATATCAGTGTTTTAAAAATAAAGCTATTTTTTATCTCTGCAGGAAAAAAAAAAAAAAAAAAAAAAAAAAAAAAAAAAAAAAAGGAACTTCCTGGGCTTACTGTGTCCCAGACAAGCCTGAGAAGCTGCAAGCCAACTTCTCCCTTAAGCATTGCCATGTGTTCTCCCACACAGCTCCACCCATTTGTGCCAAAAACCTGTCCAATTACCTATCCCCTGGAAAACCCTATCATTTATTCAGGCTTAGTGCTTACAGATTGTTCCCATTGCTTTCTATTAATCAAGAAACCAGATGACATTTCTGTTAAACTCTGCACCCCATTGCAGTAAGTTTTCTCCGAACCACATTTGCCCAGTTTGTCCAACTCATCCATCACTGCAGGGTGGCACAGAGCCTGTGAGCTCTCTGGGGCTGGACCTGCAGCACCTGTCCAGAGAGCTCCTGTCCCTACAGGGCTGTGGGTCTTAACTGCAGTTCAAAGGTGCTTTTCTAATATCAATAAAAAAACAACCAACAAATAGGGGGAATCTGTGGCAATGGACAGGTTGAGCAGAGGAACTGGAGAGAACTGATTTTCAAAGCTGGCAGTGCCTTTTCTACAGAATATTAAACTGTTATCACAATAGAAGGGAAAATATTTGGCATTGGCAGTTAATTGCTGGTAGGCATTGATTTTAACATGCTGCTATGCTGCGATACAGACAGTGCCTTTAATCACAGATAGGGTTGGATGTTCTTGGAGGTCTTTTCCAATGTAAATGATTTGATGATAACGTGGGGAAGCAGATCCCTCTGAAAGGAAGCCCTGAGGTGGATGGAATGGATGGAACTGCTGAGTGTACAGCTCACACTGTGTTACGGTGACAGCCCACTCTGCTGGTAGGGATCTCCATGTGTTTCAGCTCCCTGGGACACCAAAGCTCGCTGGCAGGATGTCCGGCCAGCAAGGAAACATGCTGGTATTTTTAACAGGAGGTTAGAGGGGTGAGAGGCCGGGACAGCAGCAGGTCAGATGAAAGGCTTGGCAGGCCAAGTTATCAGGCATGCTTTCCTCCAGTGGAATTCCGGCTGGAGATCTCCTATCGGGCTCTGTTCTCCTCTCCGCCGCCTGTGGGACGTGCCCTCCTGCCTCCCGCACAACTCTGCGGTTTCCAAGGAGACCACATGCTGCTCACCCCACACCTCGGTGACCGTGTGACTTCACTGGGTCAGGGAGCCCATAAAACGACAGCCCTGCTGCCTGACTCACCGCGGGATTAGTGAATCCTAGAGGACATATGAACCTAATGATGGCTTGTTCGGTTCGCTTTTTCATTAGGGCTGTTGCGATGAGACCTAGACATGGTGTCACTGCTTGGAGACAGCCCGGAGGCAAAACCGTGCTGTGGGATCGCAGGCTTCAAAGAGCCGATCCCAATAATCGTGCTACTCGGTTTCCTGAAGGAAGATAAATATGAGGAGTCGATTTCATAATTGTAACAGTATAAAAATACACTGAAAATTCAACATTTATAGCATCAAGTAAGTTCACACCAAGATCAAAGATTAAAAATTGGCTACATTCCTGCAAGTATGAAATGTATCAATTAGGTAGTGAGGCTCAGTGTCAGGAGATGTGAATCTGGTGTATTTCTTAGCTGCAGACTTCCTGAAGGATTTTGGAAAACTCACACAGGACATAAATTTCACAGGGTTTTTTGTAAGGCAGTTCTTGTCTCCACATGGAAATTAGGCTCTGAAAACAGTTTTTCAGACCTCAGTCCATAACAAGATATCAACATGTAAATTCTCTTTAGGAACCAGACAAAAATTAGATTTCTGGATGCCTTTGTGTGTGTAGCCCTTACTATTTCTGCGGCCTGAATTCCCTATGTCTTAAGTAAGAACACTGGAGTTTATCTGACTGGAATGGTTCAAAATTGGAATTTTAAAGTAATTACGAAGCACACTGAATAATGTGGAAAACAGATAGATAATAAACCTTCTGTTGCAGCAGTGTTGGAAGAAGTCCTAATTCAGGACCATAAGAGAGGGAAGCAGAAATAACACATATGAATATGGCAGGATAATTCACAGGTACCAATTGCAACCCGGCTGATAAGAAATGATATACAGTTGGCAGTATTCAGTTTTCCCATGGCATTGTATCAGTCATGGCTGTAGCAAGGAAAGGAGCAAAGGATGCTATATACCTGAAAGTGAAATCCACAGCTGCCTAGAAATTAAATATTTCGACATTTCTTCCTGAAAAGCATATTAAAAATAAACTTTATGCATCCAATACAGGAAAACTGAACATTCATGCTCAACCATGACAAAATGCTGCTTTCCTGCCATTCAGGTTTTGTCTACATGAATGATTGTAGGGAATTTGGAGGTCATCTTGCACCAGCCTTGGGCGCTTTGATCATAATCCTCACCTACAGAATAGCTCACAAAATCATTCTCATGGTGCTTCTTGTCTACAAATCAAGGCTGGTTTAGAAATAGGTGTATGAGTTACTTCTAGCCAGGTCTTTATGAGATGCCTGCTATCACCCAGGATACTTTTACATGTCCAAGACCAACAGATAAAATGGAAGTAGCAAAGGGCGGAAGTATGATAGAATTCCCATTAACCTGCCTGACAAGAGTGGCCAGTAAGTTCATCTCTTCTTTAGGGTAATTTTGCAGTAGGTCCCCACTGCTAATATAGGACTGAAGTTGTGTTGATTGGCTAAATTAGCAAATACCAAAATTTTTGAATAATGGATTGCAAGAGACAGGTCACAAATGCTTCCACTTGGCCAGAGCCATCTGCTCTTTAAGAACTGTTCCTAGGTCTTGCCCAAGCACCAACCCTAAATGAATGCTTATCCCATAACTTCAGCCCTGACTGACTTGTAGTCTAGATTTTAATGTTTTGATTGTTGGACAACTGCAAAAACTCACAGTGGAAAAACAGCTGAGCAAAGCATGTCTACAACAGTCACATCAATATTCCTTAACTGTCCTGGTAAAAGAGATGGTTACAATGAGATATTGAATGAAAACCATCTACTTTGAACTTAAATAAATAGAGAGTTGAAGAGAAAATAAGGTGAAGAGAGTCTACTGCATTGACATAAAGACTAGCCTGGAGAAAAAAACTCCAAAGTATTAATTTATTCCCTCCTCCTGAAAGGATCCACTTAAAAAACCTATATGCTACACTAAAAGTAATGAAGAGGAAAATCCACTTCACTCTTCTACCATTAAGGAAACAGTTAATGGGTTCAGCAAAAGGTGGCAGCCTGAGACCTGAGGAGTTCTGTTTACTTTGTTGGTGACTGACACGTCCCTCTCAATTTGTTGAATGAATTGTGGGGTTTTTTTAAGATAAAATACTTTTTTTTCCACTCTTTCAAATGTTGCTCCAGGAGTAGAGATTACCCAAAAAAATGTGCTGGATGCATTAGAAATTGCAGCCCCAGGAAAACAGCCCTTGATAGAGCAGATTTTCTCTTTTACTGTTAAGTTTCCCACGCTTCCCAGCCAGATTCTGCTGGCCATGGCTCAGAGCCTGCCTCTTGCTGTTAAAGTCCGGGAAGCTGGTTCATCCTTACAGCTCACTGACCTGGGTGTCTGAGCTGCAAAGGGGTGCAGTGGGCACTGGAAGACAGAGCCTTTCTCAGAACAGCCCCCCATGAGAGCTGGCACTGTAAGGTCTCCAATCCCCTGGCACATTGGCCACTTGACAACCTGTAACACACTCATCCCTGTTATGCCTGTTTGAGGAGAGGAGAAACCTCACTGTCCGGATGGGGAATGAACACAAGGTCGCAACAGAGAAGGCAGAAAAGGAAGCCCTGTGGTTTTCAATCCCAGACTGTATCCAGCTCCCTCTTTTGTACATCAATTTGCTCCTCCTCTTCCATCCACAAAAAATGACAGTGCAACTCAAAGGCTTTGTCCGTAGGTGTCTTTCTGCTATGGCAACCAGAGGTAACACACAATGTGCTGTGTTATCTGTTTATTCAGTTCACACTGGCTCTGGAATCTGTTACACCCTCGTGGAAGAAACATGTCTTTTTAGGGCACTTACAGACACACCTGGAGGCGCAGGGAGATGCTCGGGTGCCTACCAGCCAGGAGTGCAGGGGATGTGATCCTTGCCCTGAGTTCTCCCTCTCTTTCTAAGACAGCAACTCATCCTTACTTTTAGGTCTTCTACCTACTCAGTGGAGCCTCATGAAGTTTATTACTTAGCTAATAGCTTGCAAATTATTCTGGGCATTCCTAATGTTATCTATATAAGGCAGAACTGTCTGGAGTTCTTATTGTTAATCAGGATCCCATTGTGTACAGAAAAAAATAAGGCCCTATAAACAGCAGCACAATGGAACAAACACTGGCACATCTGCAGATGCAGCAGTGGATACCATTTGAACCTCACTTTTTTCTTAAGTCTCCCACACTGCATTCAAAATATTCTGCAAAATCCCACTTCCTGTCCTGACCCCGTGGCAAGAAGGAACACGGAAACCAGGGAGAGCAGGAAATTCCACTCGAATTCCAGCTGCAATTATTTCTGTGAACAGGAGGGACAAAATGCAGCAGAGATCGCAGAAGATAAATGTCATGTGCCCAAAGAGACAACTAGTAAATAATAAGCTCTGGGAGACGGTGCAGGTCAAACACAGAAATGGAAGTACACAGCCCTGATCCTTGCTGTACAGATTGTACATAAATATTAATTAAGAAGTGACTTTACATAAATAAGACTAATATTGCTAAAGGTGTCTGTTTGAATTTCTTGTTCCCAATGACAGCTGGATAGAACTTCACCCCAGCTTTTAGGAGGTGGGAGGAAAGACTGGAAATCATTCAAAGGCTTTTATAATCATTACTGTAGATCTTAGTGTTATAGTTACCAGAATGAAGTTAAGAATGCAACCCACATACACTTCTTGAACAAAGAAAAGGAAGTATCACAATTTTGTTTTATGTCTTTGCTGGACCCCTCTTGGCCCGTGAAGCTGTCCTGGAATACTTAGCCTTTTTCAAATGCAGGAAAAGTAAGCCCAGGAGCTTGAAACCAGTGCCAGAAGAAGAAGATGTGTATCTTCTGATGTCATTAGAACCCTGATTTAACTAGGTTGTTCCTTTCTGATATTTTAAAGCCAGACTCACAAATATTTAACTTGGTATGTGTGTGCAAAGCAGAAAGAGAACTGCCTAACTCTTGAAATGACGTTTGCATAGGGGTTTGCCATGTTTGAAATATGTACCTTATTTAAATCAACACATGGGAACGGTGCAAACTCAACACATAGGCAGGTCTGAGAGGGAGCAACCACCCTGACTGCACTGGAGATAATACAAAATCTCTTCCCAACACTTCCAAGGCTGCTTCTTTCCTAAGTGAAGGTAGTGGAGTTCCATCAGCCCATGGTCAATTTGCCTTCTGGAAGACAACCTTTTCCATTTGGCAGGGGCTGTTGCCAGGTTTTCCCCTGCCCTTTCCATTTGCCATCTTCCCAAAGGACTTGCCAAAACAATACAAAAAAAGGAGTCAACATCACACTGACAAGTTGTCTCCTGCTACTATGCCAATAAAAATTACCTTCCTTACACCACACTTCCCTGAACCTGACATCTGTCCTAAATCTCAAGTCATACATCCCACTCTTCCATTAACATGAGTCATCCTACAGACGTCCTTCTGCTACTCTTAGAGTCATGTCAGAAAGAATCATTGACTTATTGTCAGCAAATTCAGCCTACCATGTTAATGGTGTCTGCAGAGCCCTCTTCTCTGATCATCTTGTTCTTACATCCCCAAAAATGCTGCAAAATATCTCCTGAGCTGTAGGATGTCAGAAGCAAGGAAAGAATTGCTTGTCCTATACTGCTACTCTGCCCGGAGCATAAAGGCTAATTTGCCACATTTTGGAGTTCTCTATCTTGAAGCAGAGCAGATAAACAGCTTCTTCTCAGGAATTCACACAGACTCAAGTTGCCTAAATAAAAGCCCTCATGCTAGTGATACTTTTGAGAATTTCAGGAAACATAAATTGCTTTCTCCACAGAAATTGTGGGCATTATATACAGGAATTCTGATTCCAGATGTTTAAGGGTAAAATACTAGCAGTTCAGAGTGGACAGTTACATAAGAATAGAAAAGACAATGAATGTCTTATGCCTTCAATCATACACTATTTACAATCCTTCTGTTTTTAAAGCAGAGACCAAATGGGGAAGAGGCTTCCTTTAAGGGGCAGGGGCCATGGCAAGTCCTGGTAGTTGTTTTCATTATTCCATCAACTTGGTGTCTTGAAAGATTTATTAACTCATTCTCTTTCTTGGTCTTTTATTTCTATTTTTAAGTCTCTGATGTTGCCTCTATTCTCATGCACTTCACAATGCCCTTTCTGCAAAGTCAGTGGAGATCAGCCTCAGCCTTCATCTTTTCCACAAATGGGAACCTAAATGTTTGCAGAGCAGGGGGTGTCTGTGGTTGTGCTAAGATTCAGGAAATCAAGCAATTAAGTCAAATGTTTGCCTAGTGTAAATCAGCACTGAGACTTTACCTAATTTCTGATGGCAATAAGGAAATCCTTACAGGAGCAGACTGCAGGTTAATATTGCCCATTTTCAGCAGGGAGCTAATTCTGTGAGGGAGGTGCAAAAAACCTTTCAAAGTCTGCTTTTCCTCTTAGAATTGTAGAAAAGAATTTAAGATGGAAAAGACCTTTGAGATCACTGACTCCAAACACTAACCCAGCACTGCCAAGTCCACCACTAAACCATGTCCCTAAGTGCCACATCTATGTGTCTTTTAAATATCTCTGGGCATGGTGACCTCACCACACCACTGGTAGCCTCACCCAGTGCTTGACAAAGTTTTCAGTGAAGAAATATTTCCTAGTATCTAATTTAAACCTTCCCTGGTGTAACTTGAGGCTGTTTTCTCTTGTCCCATATGCCCATAACTCCTTCCAGTCAGAGCAGTCTAAACACCATAAGACTGCCATGCTTTATTCCCTCCCCAGCATCAGGGTTTTCTTTCTGGAGTGTTACCTTGGGATAATGGAGTGCAGTCCCACTGTATGCGCTGGAACTGCATGCAATAATTGCAATGCATTAATGAAGGGGGCTACAGGAATCCCTCTGCCCTTTCTTGGCATGCACAGCATGGAAAACAGCCACCTTGGACTTCATGGAGTACTCAGAGGTGGCAAAAGAGGATACCACCCAAGAAAAGCTGAAGATGGATTGTTGGAAGAAGGTTGGGTCTGTGACTGCTGGGAAAAGACAAAATGGAATAACACTCCTAGCACACCTCTGCTCACCATGGCTCACCTTTACTTTGGATGCAACGATCCCTTACAGTCCTATCCCAAACACAAAAGCATATGGTTGGGGCAATCACTGTGGCTAATTGCTCACACACACAGCTCAGTGCCCTGGGACATGCCCACAGCCCACCCTCAGCCAGCTGGGGACTGAGGTGTCAGTGAGGTTCAGACGAACCAGTTCATTCCAAACCCTCACGGCAGTGGACACCAGTCTGCCATGAAACAGTCCCATCTCTGAGACAGACAACCACCTTGGCTATAATTAAAGATAATTATTCAAAGCACCCTGTTCTTGTAGCACTGCTCAGAAGCTCCCTGCATGAGCATGTAGGCAGCAGGGCTGTTTTTCTTCATAAAAACTTATGAGGAACGCTGAGCAGATTAACAGCTTTAATGACAAAAATTACCGCTTACAACACTGACTTCAAATCAAAGAACAATATCTGCAGACAGATATTTTCATGGTTTTCATAACAATTCATTATAGGTGGCACCAAGGGATTATATTTTTATTTCCCTTGTGTCATTTCTCTCAGACTCAGGTTCATTTCTCTTAATGAGGCAGTGGAAGATAAAGGGCAGTGAAGGCTCCTCCAATGCCTCCGCAGAATGTGAGGAGTTTAGGGGCAAAGTGATAACTGATCCTCTAAAGGAAGAGGGAGGGCTTGGAAGGGGAGGGGGAGAGGGAGAGTGATGGGGCGGGGATGCTCTCTGCCATAATGAACTAAAATTAAGACATAAATTTTCCTACCTTTGTTCCGACCAGATCTAACAAAAGGGATTCAGCTTTTTAATGAAGAATGTATCAGTAACAAAATTATTATCTAATTAATTGTGAAGGAAAGGGAAAGAAAGAGAAAAGGAAAAATCTTTGCCTGAAAGGACAGGACTGAAAGTTCTTCTCAAGGGCTTCCAGAATAGAGAGAAAGACCCTGAGACCAGGAAGCTTTTACTCAAACAGAATGGCCCTTCTTCACACACATTTTGGGATGGCAAGGCAAAGGTCCAAGCAAGAAGGAATAAGAACTAAGCAGAGCTCAAAATGGGGTCCAGGATTCCCCTGGTAGTATCAGGCTTGTTATGACTGAGCAGATGTTCCCAGTGAAACTGGATGGAAACTCTCCTGCAAAATAGATTTCTGGTGGAAAATAACATGGAGACACCACAAAGGGTTCCTGGGAGTGAGGACTCCTGGCACAGACTCAGGAGACCAGGCAGCTTGGGTTTTTTCTAAAACCAAAAACATCAACCCAAATGCTTTAAAGTCTTCTGAGAACTAAACAAACTGAGGACTGGCATTTCCAATCCATGGAAAGGCTTCTCATTCCTGAGTTTTGTTCCAGCATTTGTTTCAACAATTTTGGTTTCCTGTGAGTGGGGTAATCTATGTTTCAGCAAGTTCTGCCCATCAGTTAGGGCCTCAGGCCTCCCAGCATTTGTGGCTCAAAGGGACAAAAGAAAAAAAAGAAAAAAAGAATTCAGGATTTCCTCTGTTTTGGGAATTCCATTGGCCGCAAAGATTCTATTTGAAGCTACTCAAAGGAGAACAAAACTGAAATTGGGGCTATCAGAAAAACTCCAGTAAAGGGAATTGCTTTCTTTGGGTTAATCCTAATTCAGATCCTCCTTCTGTCTGCTCTAAGTAGTGCTTTCCTGAAAACCAGCATTTTAAGCCTTGCTAGGGCTGGGCAAAAGCCTGGGAGCCTGGATGGGTAAATATATCTGACAAGCCATAGAGACAGGAGACAAAGGGGCTAGACAGGGAAAGGAGAAACCGAGGATAAATGAGATACAGTTAGTGGCATTCGTGTGTGTTTGGCTGTGGGGAAGACAATCTTGAGAAGGAGGAAGGATGTATTTTTATCATAAACCTCTACTTATTCTCAGCTCCCAACTCTTCACCCTCTAAATGAAAAGGTAATAGCCATCTTTTCAAGGTGGGTAGGCTCGACTGAAACAGAGCATCACTTTATGAAGTAATTATATATGGAGTATTTAGCCCACACTCTTTCTGCCTCCTTCAAATTATGAGGAATCTTTCATGCCTTGGCAGGGCCTTGAGTCACACAGAAAGGTGTTTCACACCTGCCTTCCTGTTCTGCACTGGCACTAGGGAGCACAGGCTCACCAATTGAAAAACGTGGGTCTAAGGACTTCCAAGGTCCCTTCCTGCCCTGTCTCCAATGAGCTCCAAGAAGCTACAAAGTTGACCTTCCAAAAAAATTTTACAAATTAATAATATGTGTATTATCTATATATATATCTCAAGAGGATAATTATTTGCCTTCTGCTTCCCATATTTTTCAGACTTTTCGCTTGAAATCAACAGGGCTTGAATCATCTCTCTCGTTTAATGAAGGCTGAGCTTCTTGTGGACTCACATGACAGCAGGAGGTGCTGCTCGCTGAAAAGCCCAGGATGGTGGGAGACTTTGATAATATCACGAGAGTTGGTAACACGGGCAGAAGACTTTGAATAAAGCTGTCTGACCTCCTTGGCCCAAGTGCTTTTACAGCCAAGCAAAACAATTTCTCTGGACTCTAATGAATAGACTTCTGTCATTGTTCATCATAATAATGCCCCAATCCTGGCAAGATTACCTAGATGCTACCATAATCCTGCTAATAAGTGATGATTAAAAAACACACACTTGAGGAAAAGGAAAGGTAGAATTTGGATCTTTTGCCCCAGTCTCTTCCCAAAGGAAAGCAGGATAATAAATGACTTCTGACTGTGATATATGACAAAGAGCCTTACCACATCAGAGTCTGCTACAGCAAAATTCAGCCAGCTCACTCAGTTTTGTCCATAAAAATGCTGCTCTATTCAGTGTGAGAGGCCTGATAAATGGGGGGATCATACTGAAGATATTTAGTGGGGATATTTTTTGTTTCTTTCTTGGGGGAAACAGCTGGAGACAGGAGAAAAAAAAAAAAGGATTAATTATTTTTTGTGAAACAAGCATTTTTTCAAGCAGCTAAACTTCCTTGTAGTGCTATGGAAATACATGATTCTCTTATTATGTGTGACTTCCTATCCATTTTAAGCTAGTGACTTCTGTTTTCTGGCAGAGGCCAGGACCAAATACTTTATCCACAGGCAAAACCAAGTTGCTTAAGACAGCGAAGTGTGACTGAGCAGACTAGAAAAATAAGTAAGTAAATAAATAAATAAATAAATAAAGTTAATAAATAAATAAAAAAGTGGGGTAATTCTGACAAGTTTTTTTCTTACAACAGCATATGTGTAATAGCCCTGCTGTCCCACTGCAGCTCAGCTGCTCTTTCTTGACTGTGGAAGGTACTGGAGGCTACTTATCACAGGGCAAAGTTCCTGTTGAAAATTTGAACATGAGAGTTTTTGCTTCAGAGTTTGGTTCATCAAAGCTGATGGGGAATGAACAGAGCAGGGTTTTTCATGCTTGCTTTACTTATTGAGTGTAACTGCTGCTTTCAATGCTAATATAAAGGGCCTGCTTCATTCAGAAGCAGTGTTAGGCAGGTAAAAACCTTGCTGCAATCTGTAGCCTTAAAAGCAGGGAATGAAATACTGGTATATGCAATAAATTAAGCAGAGTTATCTTCATCTGACTGGGAGACCTCCACAGGTACAGCATAAAGAGATCTGGGCAAATTCCATCCTGGGAAATACTTAGGTAGTCATGCAAGAAATGTGTTTCTACAGCCCCCATTATTATTCATACCTGCTAAAAATACATGTGTCACCTCATTTGCACACCAGAAGCAGCTGGTGTGCAAGCCTGCATGAATTCAGAAAGCCCAATATGTATTTTGAAAAAAACTCCCTTGCTTTCACAATAAAGTTATCAGCAGCTCAGCTACCACCCAAGCTAAAAAAGCCTTCATCTTAAGACGAGAGCCTTTCTCTTCCCACTGGATTAGGTTTCAGTGGGAGCTAGGCCAGGAAATTGCTTTTATTTATATTCTCCACCCCTGGCAAAGTCAATGGCCTCATTAATCCGCTGATGGGCCAGCACCACGATGGAAACTAGAGATGCAGCAGGGAAGAGTGCCAGAGGAATTGCCGCTTCTCTTCTCTCTCGAGCCTTCACCTTGCTCCCACCCCAACCTCACCTTCAGATCCCTCCTGCCAGCATGCAGAGCTTTCGCCACCACCTCCTCCTTTCCATCTGGATCTCCACCCTTCTTGGAGATAGAAGGAATAATATAGCCTCAAATTCTGTGGACATATCACATCTGCTAGGATGAATTGGAAAAGGTTGAAACTAGCACATTGCCTCTGGGATCAGGCCCAAATAAACCTTCACTTCCTTAAATATGCAACAAAATTGTAACGCAGCCTGTAGAAAATTAATTGTAGCACTGACTATGGTGAATTCAGGGAACACTGACTCTCTCTCAGATCACAGCTTAGATTCTTGCTGAACCCCTGTTGGAGGGGCTGTTACCCTCTCACTTCTTTTCAGCACATCTTTTTATGTTAGAAGTGTTTCTAACCATGGACTTTAACACTGTAACTGGCTGTGCTTTGACTTTTATTTTCCATATAATCTGTCTTGCAGTAGAGGGACCATTAAGCAGTCAAACAATGTTCTATTCCAATAACATTATCACTTAAAGGGAGCACGGCAAGAATTTCTGCTAACTAGTGGGCAGTAAATTTACTCTTCTAATAGGTTCATCTTTTATTAGGTATTTATTTCAGGAGGTTAAACCATAATTAGATTGCATTAGGAAGCTGCAAAAGAAAGGAATGGCTATTCCAGCCTGAGAATTTGTTTTATTTGCTTCTCGGATGTCCAAAGAAATTCTCAGCACAATCTGTATTCCTCCAGATAGGGGGTTGCACAACTAAACAGCTCCAATATTTCTGCCAGGAGTTTGCATTTGTCTTTCCTGTACAAAAGTTATTGCCAAGCTGTAATCCTTCCCTGAAATACAGTGTGTGGAGCCAAGGCTGAACCCAATTTACTGTGGCAGATGAATATAGCCAAGGTGGTGGTCTGAATGTTTGGCCTAAAGGCACAATCCAATTTTCAACTGTTTCAAAGCTATTATGTCAAAGGCTGTTTGCATAAACATAACAATAGCAGCGAGCCCAGGCAGAGGCGGCAGCAGAGGGGACGCCTGCCCTCTCGTGTCTCCTGCCTGCATGTGCCTGGGAGCATCTGCAGCCTCACGGGAACCTTCCTAGTGGTCCTGATGGAAAGAGTCAGAATTACGGGAGAACAGGTGGGTGCCTGCACTGCTCTACACAGAGCCCGTCCCTCGAAGGCAGAGGGGCCCTGCAGAGAGACCCAGACAAACGAGAGGGCTGGGCAATCGCCAACCATATGAAGTTTAACAAAAGTGCTGGATTCTGCACCTGGGATGGGGCAATCCTGGATGTACAAACAAACTGGAAAGCAGTGCTGTGGAAAGGAACCTGGGGGTCCTGGTCGATGGCAAGTTGAACGTGAGTCAGAAGTGCCCTGGCAGCCAGGAGGGACATCGCTGTCCGGGGGGGGGCATCAGGCAAAGCATCACCAGCTAGACAAGGGAGGGGATTGTCCTGCTCTGCTCCTCCCTGGGGTGCCCTCACCTTGGATATTGTGTGCAGTTCTGGGCACCGAAACATAAGAAAGCTATAAAGCTATTAGACAGTGTCCAAATGAGGGCTAAGGAGGTGATGAGGGATCTAGAGGGTAAGGCATATGAGGAGTGGCTGAGGACACTTGGTTAGCTCAGCCTGGGAAAGAGGAGACTGAGGTCAGACCTGCAGCTTCCTCACGAAGGACAGCGGAGGGGCAGTTCCAATCTCTGCTCTTTGTGACCAGTGACCGAAGCTGAGCAAACAGCTGGAGCTGTGTCAGGGGAGGTTTAGGTTGGATATCAGGGAAAGGTTCTTCCCCCAGAGGGTGGTTGGGCACTTAACAGGCTCCCCGGGGCAGTGGTTCCAGCCCCAAGGCTGCCAGAGCTCACAAAGCAGTTGAACAATGCTCTCAGGCATGTGGGATTGTTGGGGGAAGGGGGTCCTGTGCAGGGCCAGGAGGTGGGCTTGATGATCCTTGTGGGTCCCTTCCAACCCAGTATATTTTATGATTCTCTGATTCTGTGATCCATCTCTGTGTCCATGCCTGCAAGAGGTGACTTTGTGCACGTGCAGAAGTGGGTGCCATCTGTCTGTGTGGAAATGTACACAAACGCACGCACTCACTTCAGCTGCAGGAACACACGTGCATACACACAGACAATCTTTTCACATGCACACGTGTCTACACTGCCGAGATGCTGATTAAAAAAACCCAACAAAACAAAACAAAACAAAAAAAAAGAAGTAGATTCTGCCAATGATGGAAACAGGAGAATGTTAATGACTTTTTAAACTTTTCTCAAGCTTGAGAAACAGATGTGATTATTCAATTCATTACAAGAAAAATGTCTTGCAGCAGCATGCATGTGATGAGCTGACTGATGATGTGGGAACCTATGAGAAAGCTGTTTCCCTTATTAGAACTGGAGGATTTTCAAGTTGATGTTCTATTTCTCTTTCCCACTATGTACACACATAGATGCTTTTTTAAATAATAGAAATATGGGCTAAACCTTTAAATCCATAATAAAGAAAAGCACAATAGCAGGCTCGAAGATTCTGCAAGACCTGCATTGTTTTACGCATGGACTGAAACCTTCCCCAAATCTGCCATATTCAGACAGCGTTTGGAATTTGGCCAAATATATGGACTGGACCTAGTCCTGAGGCTCATCTCTATATTTGAAAGATGGGAAGAGGACACACTTATCAGTTTTTTGGAGGGTAGCTGGAGCAGGAAAATCATTAAATGAGAGAATCTGCCAAAAATAAACATCCGCTGCTTAAAAAAAATCCTCCTTATATAGAACCATCAATGCACGGGGCTTATTAAGACATCTGGCAAATTATTTTTTTCTGATGGAGAGAATTCTCAAGGCCTCAAACACAGAACAATAGAGAACTTCACAGCAAAACAGATTTGCAGAGTCAACATCACACATCCCGTGGCCATTTGTGGGAGTCTGAGTTCACTGGGGTCCAGCAGGTAAGACAGGGTTGAAGCCAAGGGACACAACCCCACAGCCACCTGAGCACAAAGTCCTTCTCTTCCAATATCTGATCTCAAGCCAAAGTTAACACTAGACAACACTAACGAATATGACAGTGGAAACCGGATGTGTGTGACAGGTACTGAATAACCAGGTTCCAAAATTAAAATTCTTTCTAAACTCAGATGCCTAGAATCTCAGACCAAGAAACATACAACTTTCCTTTGTTCCAAATTTGCATTTTTTACACTGACTCCTATTAGAAGCATATGTTAGCTACATATGCCTGTGACTGGACACCTCTACCACTTTATACAACACAGTCTAGAACTCTACCTTTTTTTTGGGAAATTAACAAAGTGTGATTCATAGAAGTGGACTCTTTAGTATCAAAATATCATCAATCTGAATGAAACAAAATATGCAACCCATCGTTATGATAACTCTTTTAAACAACTCTGTGATTACATAAAACAAACAAACAAAACACCCCACAAGAACAAAGTATTTATCCAATCAAAAATAATACATAATGCAGAAGGTGAAGGGCCTGCCAGGGTTAGAGTGGGTGTTTGAGCATGGTATGTAATCAGCTAACAGACAGCAGACCTTGCTCTAGGAAGCCAGTTGCCTCAAAAAGATGAAGCAGATCAAAGCAAAGCAACAAACAGACAAGTAAGCATTAAGTTAGAAACAAGAAAATAGTTCTTTTTCTCTGTAAGTAAAAGCACATGATACATTTAATTGCATATTTCCTTCCAGAACCAAGGTAGGACTTGCAAATCTTGTCTTGTACTTAAGAAGCACCCAGACTTCCTGAGATCAACAAAATATCAGTACAATACAGCAAGGTTTCCCCAGGGTTTTTCTTGCCTGCGAAATGGGACAATGACAACTGAGATAATTACATTTTTCATAGGACACCATGATGATTAATTAGTTATGGAAGGAGCACAGCATACAGAAATTAAGAAGCAGATATTATGTGATTGAAAAATATTTTTATATCTATGTAAACACTGCCTGACATTCAGAAGGGAGAGCAGGGACTTTTTGAGCCATGCCCTGGATAGTCTCCTCAAAGAAAGGTTTTTCCTGGAAGATCCACTCTCAGCCTGCCCCAGCGACCCAACACCTTCCACACACACAGAAACCCACCAGCTACAGCTGCTGTGATTTGTGTACATGAAACTGAGCATGAACTCGAGCCTTTGGGAGTCAGGGGTGGTAAGAATCACAGGGCAGGCGCTGAAAAGGGAAACGTGACACTGCTTTTGCCCAACTCAGTAGCAAAATTAAGTCTCCCAACTCCCAGTCTGATGTTTCACCCACAAAAGCATCTGCCTTCCAGGAAAGGGCTGTAGGAGCAGACGGAACCAGGATGCACGGAAGCAGCAGTGGGAACGGCTGAGAGAGACAGCTGAGAAAGGGTTTAATGAAGACCAGCTTTACTGGATAGTTTTCTGCATCTTGTTGTTTTAAAGATGTATTCCTGTTTACATTCAGTTGCTGCTTTGTCCTTGGCTTTCCTGGGACTACTGTTAGATCCTCTTGCAGAGATCAGGATGTTTGGAATTGCAGTTCTGCTGCTGTGACTCGGATGTTAGAAACTGCTCAGGCATAAACAAAGCCTACAACCCTTGGAGTCACTCCCCCAAAGAGGGCTGTGGCAGCCCGAGAAAGGCATCCAAAGGCAGTTCTCAGCTCTACTATGACACATTGGGCATGTGTGTATCCTCAGAGTCATTCCCTGAAGAGATGGGAGATTCCTTGCAGACAGAAGTTTCAGTGCTTTGCTGAGTAAGGGAAGCTCATGTGTAAGGGTTTTGCTGAATTGCAGATTGATTAAATGCAAAGAAACGAGAAACAACTGGCTGAGGGAGGAAAAATACACAAAGTTGTATGTTTTAAGGCTGGCACATTGTATTAGAGTCTCACGTGAGCCAGACCCTACAGACAGGCTGCTTGTCTCATGTGTGTCCCTTGGATTGTAGTTCATCTCAGGGGGACAACTCCAGTGAAAGCAGAATGGAAAGGATGTGGACCAGCCAGAACTGGTTCTGTGTAATCAATAGTTCTGCTACAATTTTCTTCACACTCACCATTAGGTCACTTCACTCTACATCTTTAAGTCTTCTGGCTGTAAGGACCCGATTCCTAGCTTTCTGAAGCATGTCCAGACTGTAGGAACCAAGAATATCCTTGAGCTCCTTTATCTGTGTGGGCCCTGCTCCAGTCATACTCCCACACCCTGATTTTCAAGAGCATGAGTCAAGCAGGAGTTAAGACAAAAAGAAACAGACTCCTGCCCTACAGCAGCCCCACAAAATTAATTGCCAGCACCAGAAGGACAGTTTAACAGTCACAGAAACTCTGGAATGGAGAAAAGGGGAAATGAGTAGAAACTCAAGGATCCTGCAATCCCATGATATAAGCCACCATAAAATGAGGATAGCATCTGCCAAAGAGGTGCAGACACTACAGCATCCCATGTGAAGCCAGCAAGTCCTCACTTTGTATCATGCTGGCATTGCAAAGCTTCCTTAACATTTGTGAAATGTTTGGAGAGCCTCAGAGGAAAGATGATATTGGACAGCAAGGCAGCATTGTTCATCAGCATTAGAATTAAGTCTGTGCACTGACAGCAAAGTAGATGGAAAGAAAAATGTCAAAAGCTCAAAAAAACTGCAAACTTCAAGATTCATAAAGGGAGCATCCTGCTTTTCCCCTTCCCCCTTCTTCCCATCACGCTCCGATGTAATAACTTTCCCCAGTTCCGTGGCTCTCACACAGCTAACGCTGTGTTCGCTTGCTGGAGTCTTTACAGATGCAATGCATTAGCAAAGCCTGCCAGTCAGCATCCTGTTTTTCCAATCACTCTTCTGAAACTCCTCCACTTTTCTCAGAGGTTTTATCAGAAAGATGTTCCTCTGAAACATTTCAGAGAGGGGATCTGACAGCTCTTCAAACACCAGCTGAAATTCATTTGTTTTCCACTGCTTCCTGTTTTTACAAGTTCATTAGTGTTTCACCAAGATAGACTAAAGATTACAAACTTTCACTAGCAATGCTGGATCCCTGACATATAAAGTCACAGGAGACTGACTGAACCTCCACATTACATACATAAACAAAAAAATACATGGTCTCTATGCCTGTACATGCATACTGTATGCCTAGGTGTAAATATAAACACAGGAATATAACGAAAACACGTGTGTGAGCAGTGGGCATTTAGAAATCTCCTCAACTAGTCCCTGCACACATCGAGCAACGCACGTAGCCATGATGTGCATACATAAACACATCCACATCCATAGGAAAAGCAAAGGCCCCATTGTGGGCAGCCTGACACTGAACTTTTTTCTTTTTTCTTTTTTTTTTTTTAATGGAATTTCTGAGGCCAACAAAGTAAATAAGCGCCTAAAGTATCTCAGCTGTGGTCCATGGGTCAGGGCTGCTCTCAGGACAAGCAGGAGGCAGAGCATGTACAGAGGCATTCCTGAGGACTCACAGGGGCTGAGTGTTGGAGCTCAATGAAGAAGGCACTGTGTGTGCTCAAGCATCCAGGCTTTTAGCATTATCTGTCTGGTACATTAATATGCTAATTGTAAGAGAAGAAACGTGGAACTAACTCCATGTATCATTCATGTAAAAGCATCTAGGTAACAGTAAGATAGGGTTATATCAAAACAGACATAATCACATTACTTTTGATGTATTCTAGAACAGAAATACACAGTATGTTCTCCTATTTAAACAGGTTAACAGACTGTTTAGTTACAAGAGCAGCAAGAAAATTGAAATCTATTTCTAATTTTCATACAGAAGCTGCTTTCTCTGGTATCCCTGAAATGCAGCTGGACAGCTTCTTCTTATAAATTGCAGTTGTGAAGAAAAGAGCAAGGAGCAAGAGAGACAGTTTTCAGATGAGTAAATTTGTTTATTACAAAGTCATAAAACACCACTTTGTTGTTAATAATGATGATTTAACAGTTGGATCTCAAACTGTCTGTCTTCTATTTGGGTTTTATTAATACTTTCTCAAAATCTCCTATGACTGATCAATTCAGAAATTACGAGAAAAGAAAAAAGGCAAAGGGAAGCATGTCTGCTCTGGTCTAATGATTTTAAACAAGCCTGATGTGTCAGCCAACAGAAAGTGCTGTTGATATAATCATAAAAGGTACTGGATAACTCACTGTATTTTTACATTACACTAAATCTACATGATCTGTGAGCTGGTGCTTTCTGCTTGACTGCTAAAAAAATGTCAAATATCGTCATATTTTTTAAGTTAGTTCTAAGGCTGGTGGTGATTTACAGCCAAATGTTTATGATAGAATCAAAAAGTCTTTTTTTGTTTGCTTTTGTTGCAGGTCAACTTCTATGATTTCTGAGCTTCATCATGTGAATTAGACCAGCCTCACTTTAAAAATGGTTCCCTGGATGACCAAAATATCAAATTCCTTTAAAATTGTCCTGAGCCCTTAACACCACAGAGCCATTATTAACTTATTGCCAGTGACGATAAAATAAAATATTGCTGCTTGGTTACACAATGTATTTGTTTTGTCTTCTCTTTATAGAAGAAGTAAAACAACTGCTTCATGTGTGCCCATTTTGGAACTATTTGCCATTTCATGCTATGATTAAAATTATTAATTACTTTTAATGACTAGTGAATACTCTATTATTATGTAGCTCAAACTCACTACAGTGTTTGCTGTCTGTGTTTCCCCCCAAATCCTCGGACCTGCCAAACAGAGCTGGAAATATAATCAGGTGATTTCATGCTATTTGCATTACTGCTCTCTCCCAGGCTGAACCAGTCCTGCTGCAAGAGTATTTTATTTGATGTGTTTCACCTTCACCTTCAATGTTGTGCTGAGACCACCACAAAAGGACACTGGAGGGAAAAGTATTAAGTAAAGTAGCAGAGGATTCCTAGGCTGTGGAAAGGAGAAGACCTACTGTAAGTTCAAAGTTTATGATAAAAGATAAGAACCACCACCACCATGTGTTATTCTGAAGGTTTTTTCATCTGACATCACTGAAAGTTTTACCCCAACAGCAGAGCCACATCGCAAACAGACTGTAAGTCTTCAGCAACCTACAAGCCCTGCAAGAGTATTTATGCTTTTGTTGGTTATCTGTGTTATGGAAAAACTGCAAGTGTTTGCAAAGGAAATAGCAAACCTGACTCTCCTACCTGTTGCCTTTGTTTAGTTCCAGCCAAACTACTTTATTATTCAGGACCTACATAATACAGGTAGCATGTTAGAATCTATATAGACAGATGGAGAAGAAAGTAATACCAGAGGAAGCCAAGCTCACTGTTTACCTCTTTCTGGCTTTTTAGGAAGGTCTTTAATGGTGGGTTCCCCATTAACACAAAGGATTAGGGATGTGCTGCCTTTTGCAGAATGCACTGGCATGGTTACTAAGAGAAAAAAATAGCCTTCAGCACTGAAAGAGGAGATCAAAATCTGTTCTCAAGTCAGGTTGTTAAGACAAAACTCTACCTGGCAGTTTCATCTGTTCATTAGCTGTTGTAAATGAGCAATGTATCATATTTACTCAAACATAATCTTTTTCAGTCTCCCAGGCTGTTAAGTAATAAGTGTCACCTTGGGGCCAGTATCCTTGAATCTGAGTAAAACTAATAGAAACTTGGAGGAAGGGGAGGGAAAATGGTACAACCTGCAATGATAGCAAAGTTAGCATGTTTGGAAATGATTTCTACTGTTTCCCTTTGAAAATCCCCAGATATTTAATGTGGAGGGTTATGAGTGTATAAATTACCTTTTGGAAGGAATGAGTTTTAATGATGTGCTTGACAAAGGGGAAGCACAGGGGCGCAGGAGAAGCCACCTGGGATCAGAGCACAGCATGATTTCAAAGAAAAAAGCCAAGAGCTGAGAGTAGGAAAATTCATCAGGCAACTTGGCCAAGGCAGCGGAAGGCAGTGGAAAGAGATGAGAGAATGGAGACAAGCTTCAGTAGATCTTCCTTCCTCATTGTTTTTCTCTTGCTACTGACCCCTCCATCTCCCTTCTCTCCAAGCAGCCAAGGCAAGGTGAGACCGTCTGGCGTCTGCAGCCCAATTCCACCCCCCTCCCTGCCCTCAACACCATCTGGGAATCCACACTCCTAATGGAGTTTCCAGATGTTCATGTCATCCTGGTGTTTGTGTCATTCTGGATCTGCTCTTTCAGTTCTGATCTCCTGCATCTCTGCCACAGCACTGGAATGCATCAAAACTTCACACTACACAGCAGAAAGCACAGGAATCTCAGCAAGATGAAAGCCTGATACAGGCAGGGATAACTGAGCCTTTATTATTGGTGTTCATGGAAGTAGAACTATCTCGCAGAAGCCACAGATGTGCTGAAGTATCTAAGGGATGTATCACTCCATTTCCTGACAACCTTGAATACTGGTCAACTTCCAATGCACACCTCAAATCATCACTACTGGGATGGCCATTGCTTGGAAGAGTTTTACAGTAGACATAAATAAATCAACACATGAAATACCAGAAGGAACAACTTTACCACCTTGTTGGAGAAAATTTCATCTAATAGGTCATGTGCACCTACTACTTCCATGCTGTAATCAGCAAAGTTATTCCACATAATGATTTTGTACGGATGCTTCCCAACTTTGCGCTTCTGCTGATTAGGCCAGAGCTTCTCCAAGACAGTACATATCCCTGTCATGGCTATAATTAACATTTACTGAGTTTAAAAGCAGAATTATTACAAATTTGCTTCTTCAGACACATGAATATTTCCTGCAAGTGTCATTTAGGTGGGTGTTTTCATCAAGCCCTTAAGAGATGATGCCTACAGAGCAGGTTTTTTTGAACCCTAGGAACTCTGAAATATCACACTGTCTGTTCTACTAAAAAAGAATAATGTATCAACTTTATTCTGACTTTCTAAAAGAGGAAAAAACACAATATAATTGTCTGCAGCTACTCTAAGCAAGTATCAATGCTGCTCTAGTAAAGCCCATACAGCAAAGGAGGACAAAATAAATGAGGATTAAAATCTAAAAACCAGTAGCCATTTCACAAATTCCTGAGCCACAAGTACCTTTCCTGTAGTTTAAATTAATCCACTTGGAAAGTTGCACAAAGGCACTTTAGTAGAGAAGAACATCCGCTCTGGGATTTAACACAGAACAGTTACAGCACCTAAAACATACCCCCAAACTTATTCTGTACTAACTTCCTGCTCAGATAAGCCCTAAGAGTTGAACTCTTTGCTCCTGATTTCCCCTGTGAAACTGTGCAAAACCCAGGGTGGTGGGAGCCTGTGCCTTGGAGAACAGGGGTCAGAACCAGAGAATCTATTCCATTGTTTTCTCACTTAAATGACAAAAAAGACAAAGGTTCCCTTAAACTCCCAGCTAAGGAGGAAAGTAACTTGGCAAACAGATTTCTTCTGAGTTCTTTTACTGGAAAGATTTATATTTTGCTCACTGCAAATATACAGAGCAGACATATAGCACACTGCACACATGTCTGTGCTCCTTGTAGCAGAAGTTTTTGGCAGTCCTTTCTAGGGGAAGGCTTAGAAAAAATCCCACTGCTGGGGGCAACCTGGCCATCATAAAAGTCAAAATCAGCTTTTAACTAGATATATTGTATATTTAGGCAGTTGTGATTTTAGGCCAGAAGGTACTACTGATCACCCAGTCTAGTCACCTGCACAACACAGGCCATAGGGCTTCTCTCAATTAAATTCCACATTGACTCCAATAGCTGCAGATGAATTCAACTATCTTTTAGAAAGCCATCCAATAGCAATAGGAAAATCTCCAGTAATGGAGAACATACCACATCACAGAATACCGTATGTCCAGGATTTCTTGGACAACCCCATTCCATGTGTGGTGTCTACACCTCATATGGCAAGTCAGAAACTGTTCCCAGGCAGAAGTTACTGCAGCCCCGTGGTTCTTAAGAGGTCAACCTGCCTTTGGGTGAGAGCCCCCATAGAGGCCCTAGACAAAGGCATCCATCCCTCAGATCAAAAAGAATTAGGGTAAATTCCTTCTATATCCTCTGCAAAGGACCCTCACAAGAACAGAGGTACACATTACCCTACTCACAGCCCCTAGTGCTTCCAAAGGGAAATTACCCTACCTGTTAGAAGCATCTTAGAAATACCTTAAGGAAAAGCAAGCAAAAGTAGAAAGAGAAAGAAAATGCTCACCATGACAGAAGAGTTCTGACAAAGACCCTGACCTCTTCTCTTCTTCTTTTTTTTAAAGATCTTTCTCTCAGAAAGTCTCACTGCATCAAGCAGGTAAGGCCTTACCTGTTTCATCCAGTTACTCCAAAGTTTGACAGTGCAACAATCACCAGGCTTTCCAAAATGCACAGTGATCACGAAGACTTCTGTTCTGAGGCCTCAAACCACGCAGTGAGTTTTCAAGAAGAGTCCAGCATCCACTTTCTGAAGTGTAGGCATGTTTCAAGTATTTCCAGCTGGAAAAGAAAGTCACTTTGGGCATCTCTCCCTAAGTCTCTGTCCTCAATATTTAGTTTGAGGAAGGGTGGTTCCAATGATACCGGTATTGGCATCAAGCTGCCCTCTGTGGGATCATTCTGAGCTCTCACTGAGGGCACAGTGACAGCAGTCAGCTTTTGAAAGGGGCACACACCGAGCATACCTCAGCTCTTGTGGTATAGTAGTAGTCACACAATTCCACAGCTCCTTTCCCCTTCATATCCTGGCTGCACTTAGCCCAGGGAAGTCTTCTGGTGTGTTAGTCTTGACTTTTTACAGCCCTATTGATGGTTATGAGGCTGCAAGTGTTTTAGCTTGGGTAAAGCAGTGGCATACCCAATTGAACTCCAGCAAACAGGTAATTGCAGAGCCCCACCACACACAGTGACTATGCTTTGGCCTAATGCACTCCGAGGCTTAAAAACATTGCTAGGTGAAAGTTACATTATATACTTTAGAGTGAAGCAGCATTAGCAATATGGACAGGAGAGCATGTATTCTTTTTCTCTGCTTTTATCTTGTGCTCAGAAACTCTCAGAATTTAACAGGCCAACCAGCCAGCTGGTGCAGCATCCATTATTTACTCGTGTTGGACTGGGAATCTCAGCAAGACCCAGCACCAGCAACCTGACACTGGCAGCATAGAGAGTGAAGGCAAGAAAGATGCTCCCCAATGTCCCCAGCAGACTGTTCCTGCTGTCTCAGACAGATGAAGAGCACTGCATGTTGCAGTTGTTTGGAAAGTAAGAAAAAAGAAAGTCTATTTATTTATTTATCCAGCAGCATCTTAGAAGATTCATTCCCTGCTCGGTGGGCCTGAGTTTTCATTGCTGCCCTGTAAGAAACAGTTTCTTACACCGATGTTACTCTCTTTTTGTAGTGGTTCAATTGTTGTTATTTTATATAATAGAATCAAAGAATCATTTAGGTTGGGAAATACCCTTATGATTATCAAGTCCAATCATAAAAAATAGAGTGGTGAAACACAGAAAACAAAGACATCATATTCCTTGATAGGAAGCACATGAGCTTTTCCAGTTTTAGGTAAGAATTCATCTACACCTCTCCTCAAGTATTTGACATGTACATCTGAACCTCCTGGGAATCACAGGGACTTTTGCCATTGATTTTCCTGAGTTCAGTTGCATATACAGCTTCTATCAGCACAACCTTCAAAGAAAAGAGAAATAAAATGAAATAAAAGTAGAGGATGGTATAAAAATAAAAGAAGTTGCTTGTGTACAGACCACAAGTTTTTGGGTTTTGGGTTGGTTTTCCTTTTCCCTATAAGCTAATGCTGTCTCTGCAGGCCAGAGACTGCTGGGCAGGGAGAAGTTGAGTCTAACTGGTGCCATAGCATGGGTTTAAACACTCACTTACACATTCCTCATGAAGAGAGAGGTTAGCATGCAATACCCTCCATGCCTGTGGATATCATGGACTTCTTCTTCAACCTTACCATGGCTGGGCTTGGCCCTGCAGCTGGGCAGGAATCCCAGTGCAGAAATTGCACCTTGCAGGACAGCTCATGTGTGAGCTGCAAGAGAGCATCGCTTCCCCCAGGGGTTCAAGGACCCAAATGTGCTGCCCAAATTCTTCCTCTGACTTCTTGTTCCAAGCCCAGTCCATGCACAGACAGTCCAAACTGTCACTGGTCACAACCACACTTAGGTGTTTTCATTTCTGAAATGCGGAGGTTTTATTTAGCAGCAGAATGAGCTTGAGAGGGAAATTCAGCTTCTAGTCATAACCCTTTCATTCACTCTGTGCCACTCAGACCTTGGTGAGTCCTAAGGGATCCTCAAAAGTTAACATCCAAAACTCCACTCTCCATATACTAAATTCATACATGGTTGTTTGCACTTCTCCTGAAAAAATGGAGAAGTTCACGATTCCAAAAACATTTAAAACATGTTGCTTTTGGGACATGACTGTAAGAAGCTGAAAGCACAAACCACAGGCATATACCTCCAATATATAACATGTTAACAAAATAAATCCAATGAGCTCCAGAGTAAATATTCTCTTTCTTTTACCCTAGATATTTTGTCTCCCAGCCCCCATTTCAAAAACGTTTCCTTGCAGAATGTGTCATTTGTGACCAGCTTTGGGTATTTAAAACATTTATAGGGGGAGAAAGACAGATTGATGCCTTTAGTGCAGCCTGCACTCATCAGGTCTAAAGACAGGTCAGGGAGATGACAGGAATACTAAGCTTAAGGTGACGGGCTTGGCGCCATGCTACATTTGAGCCGAGACTGAGAGTCCAGAATTTCTGGACATCATAAAGAATCTATTATCATTGTGGTCACTTTCAGCAACACTGGTTTCATTACCATCTGTCTTCATCCACCGATGCTTAGGGAATAAATATTAAATATGGAACTTTTCCTGGATTCAGGTCACAGAAGGCAGAAGGCGAAGCCATTCTCTAGTAATACGATCTTGGACCACCTTTGAGTAGGTGGAGGAAGATAAAGAAATCAGATAAGATCATTAGCTCTGTCGAGTTGAAAATAAGGGTTCAGTTTTCAGTTGAGCAATAATTCTCTTTTCAAGGTGGGCAATATTTAAGCAATCATCCCTAGAAAATTGGTCATTACCACTGGCTAATAACCGATTTGTTAGTTAATAGCCCAAGGTGAAACCAAGGGCACTAAATGCTCTGGCAAACCACCACTGACTGCAGTATTAACAGATTTCAAGGGCATCATTGCTATTATAAACCATGTTCATTGATTTATAACAACACTAATATGTTTTATAAAAGAGCAGTGCAGTGTTCTGGAAAAATTAATCATTTCTTGCTAACTCACAGCTGACTGTCTACTGCTCTCAGTCCTGGAGTGAACTGGATACCATCATGTTTTGTTCTCTTTAACCTGAGATGCATGAGAAATGGGCTTGAGGAAGGTGGGGAAAGGAAGGATTCTTTTCCAGAATAAGGCACATATATCCATGTGATCCTGGTGATGAGATCCTGGCTGCCCAGTCTCCACATCCATAATTGAGTATTTTTTCCTTGATATTCCTGGTATCACATTCACATACATTTCTTCCATGCTACCCCAAGAGCCATTCATAGATGGGGTCTCTTTCTGAAAGCTTTCACAGTCATCCCAAAAAAACAAAATAGAGAAGAGGTTCAGATATACATTCATTACTGAATTCTGCTGAACCACGAGCCCAGCACACACAAACTCCAGGCAGCATCATCTGTGACGTAATTTGATCCCACTTGACCTCAGGGAAAGGCACTGACACCAACCTGCACTCCTTTGCTGTTGGAGCGTGCTGGGAGTGCACACGTGGGTATTACAGAGCTCAGCTGACGGCTTGTATCTTGTTAAGTGACTGTAACTCCAGCACATCACTGAACCCAAATACTCTGCAACTGAAGAGTGCAGCTATCACGGAGCTAATCAGATCAGAGCAAAGCCCAAGCATGCCCACACACACACAGGGCTAGAAAGAAAAAATCTGCAGCTTCTACTTGACCTGTGTAGCAGTTCCCCCCAGCAACATCCTTCCCTGTGTCACCCCAGAGGGCTGCAGGTGACATATATGTACATATAGTACATATTATTCATTATTCGTCACCATCAACTGAAAGGAATCCACAGAACTGTGCAAACATCCACTCGTGTGCACTTGACTCTTGTGAGCAAGGTGAGGAATTCCAAGAAAAACACTTGGTAGGAGTTTTACCTCTGGCTTAGTGTTAGCTCATGGCACGCTGGACATTCCAAGGGCTGTTCCAACCCTGTCTGAGTCTTGAAATGATTTGCTCAGAAAGAAGAGCAGTAAAAAAAAAAAAAAGAGAAAAAAAAACAAACAAACAAACAAACAAACAAACAAAAAGAAACCAAACAAACAAAAAAAAACCAAAAACAAAACAAAACAAAAAACCTGCAAACAATCATTCCCTGTGGACAAAAAGCAGCATTTTCCTAATTGCTGTAGTGTTTGAACTGAAACTAGTCAGCTCACACAAGAAAACTTCAGGTGTGGCTATTCCTCATTTAGAAGGATACTGAGAGTTCATTTATCCCTTCTGTCTGTAAATCTGTTCTTTCTATCAAGCCTGAAGGAACATCCATGCTTCCAATGGCAGGACATGGCAGTTCATGCAAGCTTTCCCAAGCTGTAACACGAAAGCTTCAAAGACAAAAACTTGCAGGAGAAGGAGCTCAGCTTCCAGATGGCCAGGAAACCCCCTATGATCTCCAGTCAAGCAATACTCTGAGTAGCTGAAGTACTCGAAACTTCACTAGAACTGAAGCTGGGATTCCCAGCTCCTCAGTGCACTTAGATACTCTTAATATTTCAGTGGGAATTTGGTGCCTAAATACCACTGAGTTCTGAAGCAAAGTCTTCAAGCAGAGTAGGACTTTACAATCTCTACCTGTTCATTCCTGAAGGAAATTTGAGTGTGATCCCAGCTTGGCCAAAAGAGACAGATAGATGAGCTAGAGCTAGTATATGTACATACCTGCCTGTATATAGATTAATCATAATAAGGATCTTGTGTGGACATTTCAACCCAGTAATTTTAATGGAAATGAGGCTCTAAATCTGTATTATCACACCAAGAAAAATGGAGCTATTTTCACATCTCAGTTGCCTAATGGACTAGGCACACATTTTCCTTTGTCTTGGGGAATGAGCTGTAAGTGACAGGCTCTCCCCTGGTTGTTAATGATGTTTTCTTCTGTTGCCTGGCCCATAACAGCCTGCTTGGTACATTTGCTGTCAGAAGTACCGCTTTGTGCCCCAAAGCAGTCAGTGCACATGTTGGTCCATGCAGTGGGTAATGTGCACGCAGAGATGCCCACCTTGGCCACCAACCCCTTCTGCTTCTGAAATGAAAATGTCTGATGCGATGAAATTTCAGTTAAATGCAGCTGTGAACTTTTACTTCATGCAATAGTTAAGGATCCCATGACTTTCTCAAAGGTGAGCTTTTTCACACAAAAAAATTTGTTGAACTCATAATAAAAACTGAGCAGAAATCAAATCAGAGTTTTGGGATGTGCCCGAGTTCTACCAGTCACTGAAAATGTGTTTCCATGTATTACACAGGCTCCTTCTAAGATGTGTTCTGAAGCTGGTCCTGCCCAACCAACCTAATAAAGATTGTCGACTACAATAAAACTTCTCTGACAAGTAAGGAAGAACAATTGGAAACATAAATTCATGCTGTGGATCCAGCACCTCGGCAAACATTTACTGCTTCTTTTTTTTTCTTTCCCACAGAAAGTTTAAAAAAAAAAAAAGAAAGAAAGAAAAATGACAAAGAATTAGCTGTACATTTGTGGTTTATTGGTTTTCCTAGAATTTATTGCTATGCCAGAAATTAATTTATGAATAATAGCAAGCATGGGATCACAACGAACTTCGTGCAAAGAAAAAAAACACCTAAAGAATGTTCCAAGTTGGCAAGAAAAAGCCTCTGCGTCAATTTGAATGCCAAAAAAGGAGGGTAAATCTCACATACCAGCTTTGGAAATCATTAGGGGTTTGTAAATTATGAGACAATGTTACATTGTCTTTCCAAACATTTTTTCCCATTTACTTCTCTGTGTGCCTAAGCTCACAGTGTCCTGGAATTTTATTGCTTTATGGCCACCGATATGCAGAGATTTGGGAAAATGTCACTTTCCCCCCCCCCCCCCCAACAGTTGTTCTTTCTTTTCCTTTGAATGAAGATTGCTATGTATTACTCATTGCCATGTCTCTTTGACAAGGATCATTACTTATGTTTATCATAAAAAGATGCTCCATATTACTGTCATATGGTTTCAGGATTTGTTGTTACAATGTTGCAGACTTCGGAAATGGCATAAAACAAAGACCAGTTTTATTTGGCATTTTTGGGATGGTCTTTCACTGCCAAGCTCCTCCCTAGTTGCTCCAATACAGGCATCTTTAAGGTCTAAAATAGAAGTACTTATTTTGCACAGGGCAATGTAAAAAGGGCCAATTCTCATTTAGGAAAACCAGGTAAAAAAACCATAGAAGACATATACAGAAGGTTACATTACATTGTAGCACAGTTCACATTAGTACTGCATGAACAAATACATCTAGCTGTCCAGAGCTCAGTGCTAATTAAACCCTACAAACGCCAGGAGGTATGTTTTTCCATCAGGAAGCCCCACCTTAGGACTGGCAACCTTGGCAGGGGCTCAGCAGAGAGAGGAGCAGGAAGGGGTTGCTCTAACCACCTTAGAGAGTGGGAACAGTATTGGAAGTCAGTGCATGAAAGGACTTTGCAGCTGTATGGACTATCCTCCTTCCCACAGCCAGGAAAATGTCATGCAGTATGAGATTCTAAAGGAAGAGGGAATACGTTTCCTTCAACCTAAGAAACTCCTGCCAGAGTAAAACTCTCCAACTGATGTGTAGTTACAGGAGTGGAAGCTGCCAGTGAGTTGCACAACATCGTACTCAAGAAAAATTTGGGAAAGATACAAGAATTTCCCAAGTGCTGATGTCTAAGTTCCAAGGAAATGGAGATGGGAAGGCTGGCTGGCTGGATCCCACTCAGTTCCTTCATGGTGATGCATCCACTCCAATTTCATCTGATCAGGACTCACAATACAGCACAGACATCGGAGTGACACGAGACCATTTTATACAATGTTTTGTATCCATTAAATTAATATAATACTTCCCTTACCTGACTGTCAGTCAGCCAGTGTTTATGGAGATCTTCACCATCACCAATCAATGTTATAAACCTTTTATTAAAATGAAGCTTTCTCAGGTATTCCCAGGTTTGGTTACAGGCTAGTAAATGCAATCTGAATACAATTTTAAACACAATCTTCATCCTAATCACTAGGAAAAACGCAAGTAGTAAAATTCTGATGCAGATGTCAGTGTAATAAACATTTTCAGCTCTTGAAGAATAATTAAATTGTTCAAAACATCAAAATGTGAAAAAGAAATTCAACGGTTTTGAAGCTCTATCTCATTCTGAATTTGGAAGAAAATGAAAAACCTTCAGACTTTTTGTTGAAATATTTTTCATTTATGCCATGTAAAAATGTTTTCCACCAGAAAGGTCAAAATGTTTTCACACTTTATTTCCTTTTTAATTTAATTCATTTATTATAAGAAATTATATTGAAATAGTAATGAAACATTCTGACCCTTTTGGAATTAAAGGTCCTTTTCTTATCAAAGGGAAGCATTTCCCTCTTATCTAAGTGAATTTTGAAATATCCTCCTATGAAAATGTTGATGAAGCTCTTACACCTGTGAAAATAGTTCAGTTTTGTTAAATGGATAATTTTCACTGGATTAATTCTAGTGCACTTGCCACACAGAAGTAAAACAGACCTAAAATTGAAGTTCTACTTTTATAAAAGCAAAAAGTATCTAGTGCCTCTGATAATTGTTAATTTAAGAGATGTTTGATTATACTCAGTAAGACAACAAAATCTGTATTAGACAGCAAAACAGAAAACTAGTGAGGTTTTGAAGAAGTGTAACAGCAACCTCCAAATTACAGCCACATAAAAACCGTCTTGTCAAAACCCCGCACTGCAAAGCCTCTTCAGCACGAGATCTCCACACAGCTTCTGCAAAATCTTCTAAATATGGCCAAATATTGACTCGGCACACACAAAGCCAGGTGAAACCCAGCTAGATTTCGAGCTCCTCGAGGGCTGTGCTAGAGAGATTTCAGCTCATGTATCAAAATTAGGTTTCAGAGGCTCTTAGTCGCTGACTCCTGCAGCAGCTCTGCGGATGGCTGCTCGGGAAGCCGGGGGTGCTAATGAACAGAGAGCACAGTTAAGACTTCCTGCATTGGAAGTAAATGACAGAGGTGGTTTATCTTATTGTTTCCAATGGGTGCATTTGACAGGAGTTCAGCTGGAGCAGAGAAGGAAGAGGAAAAAAAAAAGAAAAATGTTAGGTCTGGACCAAAATAATAATGACTGAGAATCACAGCGCTTTCCTTTCAAGTAGCTCCAAAGAAACTGTCACCTTAAACAGGGATACATCTTATCAGGAATGGAATGACAGCTATATAGGTGGCTGTAGTTATAAATGCTGACTATAGAGTCACTGGAGTATAAAAAACACATTGCAAGGATGTTTTCATTACACATTTGCTTTTGTCTTCCTTTGTCAGGTTAGTGTTGCATTTGCTCTGTTGTGTAGTAGCAGTGACTTTTATTGATTTGGGCTTTTTATACTGTAAATGCTCCTGGTCAGGGGCTGTCATCATTGCTTGGCATGACTGCATTCTCTATGGTACTAAGCATGAAGTATATCAATAAAAATGGTGAAGCCCCCAAAGGATTCAGCTGTGCAGTGCTGAGCACTTCCCTGACACCTCACCTCAGGATCCACAAAATAAGGATTCACAAAGGAATTCAAAAAGGACATTTTGCTGCATGTTCCTTTCTGAAATGCGTCTGCTTCTCTGTGCATATGGACAGGCACTGGTATTTGGGAAAAAGGGAGTCGTGATTATATCAACTTTTTTTTAACCTTCAACTCTAAGAATTATAAGTTTTTTAAAGATAGAGATAGATAGAGATACAGAAATAGAGAGGTTTCTAAAATCCCAGGACCCTGGAGATTAATTTTTAAGAAAAAAGATCCATTAGCACAAGAGTGCTACTAACATAATGGAAGCCAGCAATGATCTGTTCGGGGCTTCCCTTATGAATCCTCCTTAGAGAAACTTTTCATCTTTACTATTTCCTCATGACCCAGTTCAGGATTTTCACTGTTATTCTCTGGGGGCCTTTACGCCACTGCTACTTGTCTAACTCAGGTCCTGAGTCAGCAAGATACTTTACATCTCTGCCTAGTAGCCCCACTGGCTGTACTGGGATTACTCCCATGTTTAAAATAATATCTTGCTAAATTGAAATAACATGCCCTACTTAAAAGCGCACAAACCAGAATCTGCTGGGTCCAGACCCCAAAACCATCAGGTGTCTTTACACAACTCCTACTATCGAAGGTCACTCATATGATCAGCCACAACTCAGAAATTTTGGGTCACTATTGTCACCATCTGGATGCAAGAAATGTATGTATTGAAGTCTATCACTTTTCACTTTCAGGTCCTTGGGGTACAGAGGATGACAATATTTTGCTACCAAAAAGAAGAAAAGGTCTTAACTGCTTTTAATTTAAGAGATTTCAATCCAATTATTTGTTAGAGTGATGGAAGGGTAATGGAGCAATCCTGTTTTACCCAGATGAATTTCCCATGACAAATGATATTGGCTCATCATCTGTGGTCCTGATTGAATTCCAGTATTTTCCTTGCTCTAAAGCATGGATAGGGCTGTAAAGAGCTCTTGTTTTCCTTGGGACATTTGTTTCCAATTTTGCAAACACTGAGAATGTGGTTATTTTTGTAGTGCTGTTATGAAAGCCTGGCATTTTCTTCTTCATGTTGGAGTTAATTATAAATCATCGGAGTTGCACTGCCCACAACAAAGTTCTCAGACCCAGAAACCGAATCATTGCTGATCAGTGCTCTCCCACCCCTGCTCTCTCTCTCACTGTCAGTTGCTCTTTGAGGAAGGGAGGGGGCGTTATTTTAAGATGTTTTTATTGGCGTCAGAATATAAAGTGTCAGTTCCAAGGTCTTTTTTTCCCAGAGCAAGATAAACTCCTTTGGGCCATATATCATGGGGCTTTCGCATAACTTGACAGGACCTCACATTTAAATGCCTTTGCAATACCATATCTGATGACTTATGGGAGGGCTGTAGTTTTTCAGGGGATGTCTCATCAAAAGCCCCTTTCAGTAGCACTGGGCTTAGTCCCAGGTCTGCTTCTTTAACACTTTCAATAGAAACTTTTTTTCCTTTAAAAAAAAAAAAAAAAGGCAAGAGAAAAAAGTGTGCACACAAGCAGAGTCATACCCAGCACCCACACAAGCACACTCAAACACACACGTGCACAAGCCATATCGTCACAGGCTGACTGTGCATGCTCCTAGGCTGGGGGTTTATGTTTGCTTGGGGGGGGTTGTTATTGCTGTGTTGTTGTTGTTTTAAATTAACAGCTTAGCTCTTTTGTGAATTTTACTGTTGGTTTAGGTTCAAGCATGTTCTTTAAAGCAGATTAAGCCTGAAAATTCAGGTCAGAGGATCACATCAAGTTCTGTTAAAGGAAATTTGTTAAAGCTCCCCTCCCACTAACCTACTTAGTGTCAGATCTGATTTAAAAGTAGGGCACTTATAAGTGTAAAGAGTTTAATCAGGTTTCCTTTTTTTATTAGAAAAAATGAAAATCCAGCTTCTCTTTAAAATAAACTGCTCTATTTTTATTTGAGCCTTGATACAGGCATTTGTGTTCATTCCTAAGGTTGAATGCATTTGCAGGAGCTGTTTGCTGCAGACTTGTGAAAGGGGATTGTCTCTGGAAACAAAATAATCATATTTAACTTAATTGGGCCCTTGTTCAGTAAAGCACTTAAGCACAAGTATAAATCTAATCTTACTCAAGACAAGACTTATACAAGCACTTCAACCTGAAGTGCTTAATTTCCAGTAGAGTCAATGGAGCATTCCAAAATTATGACTCAGGTCCTAGAATCATCAGACTGGCATGACACCAGGGGAAAAAAAGCATACCTAGATGTTATTTTTTTCCTGTCACTATGGTGGCTAGAAAATTTCTCAAGAATAAACCTCCTTCCTTCAATCTTAACAGGACACTTACCTTCGAGATACTTTTACTGAATTAGAAATATGAAGCATGTCAATGCATTGCAGTATAATGTCTCCTCAAAGGAAGATCATTCTGAGACCTGAGAAGTGCACGTGTCATAAGAAGATGAATGCAGTGGTATAGAGAGATGCTTGTAGAAGACTTTGCTGGAGGTGAGGTCAGAGACCAGAACCATTACATGGAGGTTACTGTGTAGCACAATCCCCAGTGGTGATAGTGAAAAAAACAGAAGCACTCATGTTTAGACTGATGTGTATAGTGGCTGGAAATAATTTACAAATCCACTACCTCCTTTCAAATAAAAGGGAATCAATGTTGAATGCAAATACCAGTACAAAATGCACAGCTATAAATGGTGCATTAAGTTCCCTTTCATTTAAATGAACAGCTTTGTGTTTGTGAAGAGGAAAGACAAAAAGACACATCTATTTTGCAGTTTCAGGTATACCAGTACTAAAATACACCTTCTGGGAAATGAGCCTGTCAGCTTGCATACATTGTATATTAAGGAAATAATATATTCAGTGTTAAATTACTTCCTGGCATAATGTGTGGAATCCTATTGCTGGCCACACAGCTGCATGCTCATTTACACCACTGGGCATATTGGCCTTAATTCCACTATTCAGCAGGCTCAGTTATTCCTATTTAAAAAGCTCAAACTCATGACAATAAACCTGTGGTTGTAGTAATGTCTTTTCCTCACTTTTCCACGAGCCTAAGACATTTAATATTCCAGGCGAATCCAATAAGCTGTTTGCATCTGGGGTAAATCAGCTTGATTCCAGGGAAGACAAAAAGGCAATGGCAAGTTCCCCTAGCTGAGAATCTGGCCTACAGTGCCTGCAACTTCTCTACAGAGGCTAATGGGGAAAATGCCTGTCATTTTGCGGCTTCTTTCTCTCCACAAACACATTTAAGACAAGTTTGGTCAATTATCCCCATGTCTCCTATATCCATTTAGTGTAATTCCTATTAAGTGCAGTTCCACCTACAGCACTAATGGGAGAAATACTGATCAACCACAGGTCCCTCTTTGCTATATTTAGCTCACACAAACGCTTGTGATTCCAGTGCATTGCCAGAGGAGTGAGATCGTTATAGACTATACCATTTCCATTTGACTTCCCAGGAGGATAGACCAGCATGGGTGAAATCCAGAAACCTACTTCAACAGACGTACAAATAATAACAGGTGTAAGGGATTGTGGGCTCTGCAGTCACAACATCCTGGAAGCCAGGCAGCTGAGCTGAACTAACACTAAACCAGGCATCAAGAAGGCTCAGTTCAGCTTCTGTTACCACCCTGTTGTGTGACCCTAAGCAAGCTACTTCACCACTTCATGGTTTTCTACCTTATTTTTTCCCTTCTTTGTTTCCTCTCTTTGCAGTAAGAACCACCTCCAGCCTGGAGTGTTTTTTCAGTGAGAGTCACACCTTGGTCTTACAGCTCATCTCGGCTTTGCCCTCAGCTTTGCCTGGCAGGAAGTGGTTTCCAGGTTGCTTGTCAGCTGCCCCAGCAGGCAGGTAAATGGGGTGTTGTTTGCCCTCAGGGACACGTTGCTGCCCTGTCTGCAGGCTCTGCATGTGCAGCCAGGGAAACCTGGTCCTCTCTCACAGTGCTCTGGGCCATCACTCTTTCGGTAGACACTGGTGACTGAGATTTCCTGTGGTTCTCAGGGCTGAGGCACTGTGGGATTACTTGTCTGATGCTGACAGGACAGCTATGGTGGCAAACTAAGGGAGAGTTTTTGATGAAGAATCAACACACAATTAAGCGTGCTCCTCCCTGGAATGAGCTCTGGCATGATCAAAAGCACAGCTTATGTTTTAACCCTTACATGTCTGAGCAGACCCGGGGACAAGTTGCAGACAAGAACCTGCCTGAAGGCTCTGTGGCACAGAGAAATGTGATCTGGCTGCACCCCACACATGCCCCACTATCAGAAGCAAACTAGCCATTCCATTACTCCTGATACCCAGCTTCATTCTGCCTGCCACGTGGTAGCGTTTTGCCATAAGTGCAAATAAATAAGAATACTAACTCAAACTACAGTCAGTTAAATGTGTGCTTACAGCTAGGGACATTTAAAAGCTTTGTAGAGGTCAGCACTCAGGCATACGTGCACATCCGGCTCCAAAAATGGTTTTTTATTGGGCAGGAAGAGGATGTAACAGATAAGCATGCAAAATCAAGGCAGTGGGCAGGAGGGAAAGAGATAAGGAATCAGACCTTTAGAAGGAATGCAATGAAACTTGTTTCCAAAATTTTTCCCTGTATGTTTAGACCAGTGGAAGGCCTGGGCAGTCTGTTCACACACTCATTCTCCTACAACTCTTACCCTCCCAGATACCAATTATCCCTGCTACATGCTCATGCACTCCTGGACAGCTTCACACTTCCTAATTAATGTTTATGGTTACACCAGAAATCACCTGATAGAGGAAGTCGGACAACTTTGGACAATGTGTTGCTGCTGCTTGATCTGTTTTAGGTCAGATCTTCTGCAAACAACTAAAGGATTGTTAACAGATAGTACCAAGGGTGGGTAAGAAACCAAGGAATCACATTTTAGGTTAGCAAAGCAGCTAACCAAGCTCAGTTCCCTCCAGCTTTATGTTCCACATCCCCTAAGCCCTTCCTATGATCCTCTCCCTCCTGTCCCACACAGTAACTTTCACAGTTGCCTCATCCATCCACTGTTAACCCAGCACAAGGCAGCACAAGCTGTAGGTGTTTTGTGGCACCATTTGTGCCCAGAGGTTGAACACCATATGCGATGACTCACCAGGTGGCTGCTCCCTCGCTGGATGAGATGAGCTATAACTGCATTTCTCAGTGGTGGCACCATTTTGGGGCTTTCTTCTCTGCCCGGCTGGTGATTTTCATGCAGCTCTAGAAATTCTGTGTCTCTGAGTTCCAGTGTGCTTGAAATTGGCCAACTGGCTCCAAAACTTTTGGGGAGGGGAAGATAGACAAGCAGAAAGGCTGTACAGGCACTAATTCCCCAGGAAATCAGTCTCTGATAAGGGCTGGAATGGATCTTGAGAGATCACCTAGACTATCTGGCTGCCCCAAGGCAGGAGCAGCTCTGGCTACATAAGACTTGACAGATGTTTGTCTGCGTTGTATCAGCCATTGAACACTGGCTTGGGAGTGTGCCCAGGAGATGAGAAAACTAGCTATCTTCAAACTACCTGGCACACTTTTCCATGAGCTTGACACAGCATTTCTCAACACCTGGAAACTTGAGAACATCTGCTTTCCACATGGGCAAAGCAGGGCTCAGTTACAACAAATCCTACCATCCATATTTTAATCTTGTGTGGCTGACTACACTGAGATCAGCACAGCTCAGGAAGACTGGAGCATGAGTGACTTCACACCCCCTGCAAACATCCCTCAGTTTCTGCCAGCACGGCTGTTCTTCCTTACGTCAAGTACCAGTGAACCCAAGTGCGTTCTAGCAAGGCAGGTCATTGCAGGGCAATGTCTCTCCTCCCCGCACACTGCTGGAGTGGCTCTGGTCTAATGCATCTACTGGTGCCATTTCAGCCACACACTCCAGCCCCAAATGAGTTCAACATACCACAAGACTAATTCCAGTAACAGCCATCAAAAAGTCTCTTAAGACACTGCATCTTTCTGTTGCCAGAACAGTAGGAGATGGGAGTTATAGCTGGAGGAAAGGAGGTTTGGCTGGGCTGTCCCTGGGCTGATGTTGGGTTTTCAACACACCCAAGACAGACCACACATCAGGCAGCTCTGACCTGCCAGATGGAAGTGGCATTAGGATTAGAGTAATGTGAGGAGAAGCTTTTCCAGACTACTAATTTGCCTTCTGTATTTTCTATTCTTCTGTATCCTGAAATATATTTCAGTGCTTGACAATTAAAAAGAGAGGAGTTCAGCCAGGACAGAGTAGTGACCTCTCTTTTTTCACAAGCTCCTGTGAGATTGCAGGTCCAAATCCAGTCACATGCTGGGTTAGTTAGGAATCCATTTCAATTCCAAGTCCTCATTATACACATGGGTCACTGTGTTGTCAAAAAGTGACCTGAATAACATGAGTAACTCAGTACATGTCAGAAATATTTCTGACCTTATTAAACAATCTCCATGCTCGGAAAAGAGGTTTTCACTCATCAATCACTGTTTTATTCACGCACGGTAACAGGCTCATTAAATCATATGAGAGTTGCAGGAGATTTTATATGCTAATTTAATACCAATGTAACCAATTACACAAACTTCACATAATATTTTTAAATAATCAAGTGGGTACTCAATTAGCATGCAGTGACCATTTATTAAAATCTCAATTAATTCCATGTTTAAGACTTGTGCAGTGATCAAACTGTGCAAATTCTAAATAAACCCACCAGGAGAAGCCCCGGCCCTGAGACAGCAGCACTGCCCTGTGCATTAGCAGCAGAGATGCCCCTGTTCTGCAGGAGCTCTCTGACACTGCCTCTCCCCCTACACAATGAGCACTCGGCATGTCCCCTGGCACTGAATGGCACTGCCCCATTTGATGGAGAATCAAGTAGCACACTCAAAGAGGACAAAAAGCTTTGGCTCTGATTCTACTTCAGCTGTCTCAGATCAGACTCGTAAGGTCTAGACACGCAGCTGAAAGCAGTTTAGTAAGTTACCAACAATCAGCACAGCCCCAGTGATCAACTCTGTTGGCATTAGAGATGAAGTAAGATGTGCCTTTCGAGCAGATGGGCAGTAACTTGTACCATGGTTAGGCAGTCACTTGGCCAGGCGCTTTAAAGCACATCTCTGAGGAGTGCTCCAGCCTTGGGATGGAAGTTCCTGGGGCAATTCAAGGCATTCCTATCCCTTTTTCTGTGCCCCTTTTGGAAGCCCTGGCCCCCCAACAGGAGCTAAAAGAATGAGGTTTGACCTTTGTAAAGATCTGACTTGCATGTGGGAGGGCCACTGCCAGCCTGTGCCTGAGTAGGCACAAATCTCTCAGACCTGGCCCCTTGCAGGGCTGTCTGGCCATGGAAACCTCAGTTTGACTGTGCTGTGATCAAGCACCACAAATGCACAGTCTCTAAATCTTGTAAATAAAGATTCCTGTTGCAACTCAACAACAGCTGCTCATCTTTGTCGTCACTGTCATCGTAAGGCTTTCAGCTCCTACACAAAGTGCATCACAAACATTCAACAACCTTCCAAGAGCAAAATACCACGCATGACCTCTCAGCTGTGATGAGGTTTTTATGCATTTCCTTACGGAAGACAATTATGTGCATCACTTCCAGCTGAGCAGTTGAAAAATCTGGTTTATACACAGAAAATGTTTCCGTGCACTGAGAGCTCCTCTCTCACCTGTGAAAACAGAGCAGGGGTCCCATGTGTGAACAGTCATACTTACAAAGTGGCACAGCTGTGTTCTGAGAAGCCGGGTGGAAAATTTAGCCCATAGCAATTTTGCATTTTTCACAGGGTTTATTATGAGCTCTCCGACAGTTTTATGCCATGGTCTCTTGGGATTGTGTCACAGTTGGTTTTCATTTAATGGTGTTAATCAAGAAGTATCTGTGAAACTGATGTTTGTCAGTGCTTTCAGTGAGGCTGTTCACCTGGCAGCAAAGAGAAGTTCAGATTTGGAGGGAAAGATTAAAATGACTACCCAAAGGGTCTGCTCCTTGTTCATGTTGGGGCCTCCTTCTTTTTCCCCACAACAAATCCTTCAACAGTATTAAGTGCAATAAAAGAAACCATCGTACAAACGAATTGGTTGTTCCATCGAGCCTTGCAGGGAAGCAAACCCTGATCTTTCGTGCTCAGCTTCCGAGATGCTTTAGAGAAATTGTTCCACTAGATGTCAGGGCCGAGCACGGAGCGACAGCCAGGACGGGGCTCCCCGTTCCGCTGGTCCTTCATCCCCCTGGTCCTTCATCCCACATCGCTCACAGGCAGCGCTGCGGTAAATTCCTCGAGGCAAATTGTTCTCGCTGCTGCTGGAGAAAGACGCAGGGAACAGCAGCGGGCCCTTCCCTGTTGGTGTCCTGCCTTCCTTAAGCCGCAGAGGAGATTTGCGTGTGTGATTGGCTTAGTGGAGGAAAGCAGAGTTAAAAGGGATTCTGGAATGTGCTGGTGTATTTACTTCATGGTGCACAACCTGCGAATGTTTCCGAAGGTCCCTGGGAGGTTTCTGCGGGTGCAGCTCTGCAGCAGCTTAAGCAGAACAGGGAGGAAATGCTCCTGAGGAAAAATGCACCTGGCACAGTGCAGTGTAAGGATGGTTCATCCTATTCATCCTGCCATACCGAGCAGGCTGCGACCTGTCACACATGGGAGGATGTGCGTTATCAGATCTCCAGATGGGGGATGGACAGAGCTCTCAGTGGTGCAGAAAAGTACCTCTGACAGGGATTTTAGGGTGCATAAACTTCACTCCCCTTGTCTGATCCTGAGCTGGCACTCACACCCTCAGCTTCCTGCCATGACCCACCCAGGTGTGAGGCTGAGAACCTACACAGCAACAAAGCCCCGGTGCACAAGGCTGCCTGTGGGAGAGCATGGCAGGGGATTCAGTCATGTGAGTCCAGACCTTCATGAATGAGGCTTTGGGAGATCTGTGTTGGAGAGTGATGGCTCAGGGAGTCACTGAGGTCCTGGGAGACACCCTCTGAGATAGGCTGGCTGTGTGTCAGACACTGAGCACTGAAGCTCCAAGGTGCAGGACAGGGTATCTAAGATTGACACACCTCAGTAGACCTGCCTTTAACATTGTATTACCCTTTCACAACTTCCCCTGGATAGACTGGGAGTTACTGGGCTCCCAGCTGGAATGAGTGAAGAGCCCACACAGGGGTGTGAGGTTCATTTCTCCTGCTAACTGAAATGAACACGGGGAGGGGTCCCCCGGTGTCATCAGAAATCCTTGCCTACAACATCTGGGTCAGGTCTGGGGGTAGGTGTGTCTGCTTGGATGCATGATCTTCTCTTTAAAAGAAAGGCAGAGCCACCCTGACTGGTTAGGCTCGTTTTTCTCAAGATTTCTGACAAATGCTTTGTATTCCAAAGGTCAGACTAGCAATGGCACCTCGTGCCCTGGAGCAAAGAGTCATTCCTCACTGTTTCACTCTGCTCACGGCTGGCTGCCCAAGCTGGCTCCATCTCCCTGCATCTGACATCCAAACTCTTCTCAATGCAGGGGAAATGTAGCCAAGTCCTGGCATAAACTGTCAGCTCAAATAGAGGGGAACAGCACAGTGACATCAAAAATGTGTTGATGGGTATTAGCCCGTTACCCAAGTCCTGCCTATAACTTCCATGCAAGTTTTTCTTTCACCAAGAGAAACATTCTTTCGCTGCAGCAACAGTCTCACAGTCACGGCTTTGGAGGGGAAACAGGGAGGCTGTATCCCTTTCCTCTACAAATCCTGGTCTCAAATCTTTTTCGCAAAGCCTAGTCATGATGACAAATCCTGGAGTAAACAGCTGCAGATCTGGCAAAATATACCTATCATCTTTTGCATATTCTTGTAAGACAGACGCAAGCAGAGATAGTGTTTAGAAGGTGGGTGTACTCCTACAAACGAGGCAGGTCCTCCCCTGCCGTCTCTTCTCGTGGGCTGAATGACATGTCAGGAAGCACCCACCATGACTTAACTCTTTTCACTTCCAAGGAGAAATCGTTTCCCCCAGTGACCAGTTTTGATGACTCTTCCATTAGTAGGTGTGAAAGTGCCTCTAGCAATTCTCTTTTTGTGCAATGGCAACCCTTGGGGAGTCTGCAAGGACTCTCAGCAGAAGGAAAGGCATTGCCAGCTGCCAGAGCAGGGAGCAAACTTGTCCCAGAGAAGAAAGAGAGGTCTTTAAACAAAACAAAGCAAAACAAAAACAAACAAACAAACACAAAAAAGCAAATACAAGGGTGTTTGCAAATATACTGGATAACCAAAACAGGAAAGTCCTAGCCTGACTGACTGAATTAGACGTATTTCTCCTGCTGGCAGTCTCATACCCTTTTGCCAACGTCTGTCCTAGTAGATATTGAACTCCTGTGCACAATCCATTTCGTTCTTGGCACAGGAAAAGGCACTCTTTGGTCTCCCTCCTGCATGACGCAGTTCAAGTCACTAAGGTGGAAGAAAATTAACACCACAAAAAGAAGAGAATGATTAAATTGTAAACTCTAATCCAACAGTGAGTGTGAAAGGAATGCACAGCTAAAAGCTGTGCCAGTCGCAGCGTAGACCAGCTTAGGCTGTTGTGAAACCATGCCCCAAGTGATCTGTAATTTTCCAAAAGACATGTCTCCAGACTGAGGTGGGAGGGCAAGACCAGCCCTCTTGGTGTTGTGCTGATTAAGATTTAAGGTAACCGTAAAACCACTCTCAAGTATAATCGCTCTTCTGTGGTATTCAAAATCCTCCATAAAGGTCAGGGTGGGTTGGTGGGTTGGTGGGTTGGTTGGTTGGTTGGTTGGTTGGTTGGTTAAAGAGGTATCCAAGTGCTCTGTGTCCAAGCAGAGCTCTTAGCACATGGAAGGCTTTCTCTATAAAACAAAATAATTATAGCCAAAGAAATGAAGGAGGTTAACCCAGACTTCAACAAAGAGGAACAAAGCTGCTCACCCTTTCTCCAGAGGATTAGAGCTGATTGCTTAACAGGAATCCAACTTAGGCAGTTTATTTTTCAAAATAGTTGGCAGCTAGTTTTATTACACAACAGGGTTTGAGACACAGACTTGTTGAAAGAGAGAACCTTGCACCAAACTGTTCAAATGAAACCTTCAGCATCTTTCAGCATTGGCAATATTTAACACAAAACATCTTATGCCCTTTAAAAATATTTTTAAACTATCTCCATAACCAGACTTATTATACATCAGAGACCAAAATAAGGATAATGTCTTCATCAGCATGCTCATTTAAAAAAAAAAATTGAAAAATAATATTTGTGGAGCTGTATAAGAAACAAAAAGAATCTTTCCAAATTCTTTGAAGTGAACGTTTTCAAATGCTCTATTTTTTCACAAGGATATTTTTGTGAGATGATACAATGTACAGTAAGTCTTTCAGAATCTGGGATCAGGTTCTACTCTCACCTGTACCAGAACAAATAAGGAATAATAACTAAGTTACCCTGGTATGTATAAAAACCACCTGGCTATCATCTTTTCATTAAATACACACATTTTCCTTGATATTAAAACAAAACCATGTAAGTATCACTGTTTTTACAAATTAATAATATTTTATATTGTAATTAAGCTGTGATTTTTCTCCCGATTATTATTTTATGAATCACTGAAGGATTATAATCACGGTGAGATCTAATTTATAGTTTCCAATAACTGATGCTGAAATTTAATCCAGTACTTTCAGATTTCAACTGTAATATCCATCTGAATACCAAAGACAGGTATAAGGACAATATTATTACAGTGCATAGGAAATTAATCTGGAATGATGGAACCCTTCAGATAAGTTATCACATGGCATTTTAAAATTAACTAATTTCTCTTTTATATATATATATATATAATCTTAATAATTTTGTTATCTCCATTGGGTAAAAAGGGCTATAGAAGTGTTGGGTTGTGAGACTACATGAACTTATCACAGGGAACCTCTAGAACCCCAGAGTTTACTAATTCTTTAACCTTTTCTTATCAGAGTAACTTTACCACTGCAAACATCTGGGCCACTTCAATTATCATTAGTGATATACCTGTAAAACAAGAGATACTGATGGCACTCCACTAGCGCACTATTTGAATGGTTCATCTAAATTCCTTTTATGGACCACATCAGCTTTCTAAATTTAGAAGATAAAGATCTGTCTCTCAGGGCCTGAAATTCAGCCACTGGCAAAAGTTCTAGGCAGACATTTTTCTACAGGCAAAACTACCACTCCTGTCTATTATCAAAGATAAAGTGTTGTATCTAGTTCTATCAATGGACAATTACTTTCATAAAATAGGAAATATGCATGAAGTTATTTTCAAAGAATTCAAGTTTTGGTCATGATGGTTATGATGGATGAATGAAATCAACACTTTTCTATCATTCCTAGACAAGGTTTTATTGGAGCTATATTACACAGAAGTACTCCACCATGTGTCTGGCTCAGTGGAGAGTAAACATTCCCATTTCTACCACTCATCTCGGGCTGTGACGTACGTGTCTGACCAGACCATCCTATTGCTTTGACTGGCCTGGGCTTGCCAGAGTTGACTGTAGGCTGTGGGCTCCCAATAGGCTGGGCACAGATGTGTAATGCATTCTCTTTGTAAAAAGATGCACTGTGAGCCTCATCTGAGCTCCATAAGAGCAGCCTCAGTAGGTTTTAGTAAAGCCAATCTCTGAAGCTTTTACAAATGTAAATGTCGTAGAGGGCTGAAAATCATAATTGTTAACATTCTTCATCAGTAACAGTAATTGAACGACATACTCAGCAGGCCTCCCTTAAATGCTTTAATGGCTTATTATATCTTCAGGCTGCCAATCTATCCCTTTCACTCCATATTTCAGTCACTTTTATGTTTGTAGTCCAGATATAATACATTGCACTTCTTTTCTTTTTCCAGTAACTTTCTTTTAAGAAGCTGTAGAGCCATAAGGAACATGCTGTAAATGAGATACAACATCACAGTGTGTCCACCCTAGGAACAGATATTCAATAAATATGTAAATCAGTTCAAGGATATCTTTCCTCAGGTGGGAAAAGGTATAGGAATATAGTCAAGTATCACATTAAATTATCTTCTCAGTGGAAAACAATAACATTCTAAGGAATCAAAATAAAAGGATAAGAAAGTCATTANTGGCAATATTTAACACAAAACATCTTATGCCCTTTAAAAATATTTTTAAACTATCTCCATAACCAGACTTATTATACATCAGAGACCAAAATAAGGATAATGTCTTCATCAGCATGCTCATTTAAAAAAAAAAATTGAAAAATAATATTTGTGGAGCTGTATAAGAAACAAAAAGAATCTTTCCAAATTCTTTGAAGTGAACGTTTTCAAATGCTCTATTTTTTCACAAGGATATTTTTGTGAGATGATACAATGTACAGTAAGTCTTTCAGAATCTGGGATCAGGTTCTACTCTCACCTGTACCAGAACAAATAAGGAATAATAACTAAGTTACCCTGGTATGTATAAAAACCACCTGGCTATCATCTTTTCATTAAATACACACATTTTCCTTGATATTAAAACAAAACCATGTAAGTATCACTGTTTTTACAAATTAATAATATTTTATATTGTAATTAAGCTGTGATTTTTCTCCCGATTATTATTTTATGAATCACTGAAGGATTATAATCACGGTGAGATCTAATTTATAGTTTCCAATAACTGATGCTGAAATTTAATCCAGTACTTTCAGATTTCAACTGTAATATCCATCTGAATACCAAAGACAGGTATAAGGACAATATTATTACAGTGCATAGGAAATTAATCTGGAATGATGGAACCCTTCAGATAAGTTATCACATGGCATTTTAAAATTAACTAATTTCTCTTTTATATATATATATATATAATCTTAATAATTTTGTTATCTCCATTGGGTAAAAAGGGCTATAGAAGTGTTGGGTTGTGAGACTACATGAACTTATCACAGGGAACCTCTAGAACCCCAGAGTTTACTAATTCTTTAACCTTTTCTTATCAGAGTAACTTTACCACTGCAAACATCTGGGCCACTTCAATTATCATTAGTGATATACCTGTAAAACAAGAGATACTGATGGC
>VXBX01008145.1:1583416-1601613 GCA_013400415.1 Scytalopus superciliaris | reverse complement strand
TTTGTAAAAAGATGCACTGTGAGCCTCATCTGAGCTCCATAAGAGCAGCCTCAGTAGGTTTTAGTAAAGCCAATCTCTGAAGCTTTTACAAATGTAAATGTCGTAGAGGGCTGAAAATCATAATTGTTAACATTCTTCATCAGTAACAGTAATTGAACGACATACTCAGCAGGCCTCCCTTAAATGCTTTAATGGCTTATTATATCTTCAGGCTGCCAATCTATCCCTTTCACTCCATATTTCAGTCACTTTTATGTTTGTAGTCCAGATATAATACATTGCACTTCTTTTCTTTTTCCAGTAACTTTCTTTTAAGAAGCTGTAGAGCCATAAGGAACATGCTGTAAATGAGATACAACATCACAGTGTGTCCACCCTAGGAACAGATATTCAATAAATATGTAAATCAGTTCAAGGATATCTTTCCTCAGGTGGGAAAAGGTATAGGAATATAGTCAAGTATCACATTAAATTATCTTCTCAGTGGAAAACAATAACATTATAAGGAATCAAAATAAAAGGATAAGAAAGTCATTAAAACTAACCAGTTTTTTTTTTTTCTTAAAAGGGAGAATTTTTATGCACAAGAACCCCACCTTCAAAATGCAACCAACAGGCTGATTCAGTGTCAATTACCAAGAAGCATAAAGAACATCTCATATCTCCATGTTAGAAAAATAGCTTTTACAGCTGGAACAGCTACACTGACCTTGGCACTGCCCAGCATGGGTGAAATAAGTCCCTTGCTCAGTGGGATGGCAGGGCAGCAAATACTGGGAACTTTTGCTGATGTCCACTATTCCATTAATGGGCCAGATTCTTATATCTTCTTGTTGACTACAGCTACAAATGAAAGGCATTTAATTTGTAAAGTGTTGTGCCCCAGAATGCAATGGATGCCTCAGATGAACTTAGCAGAACCCAAGTAATGTGATTTGGAGGCAGAATACTTGCTAATACTGCTAACAGAGTCAGTGGGGCTGATCCTGCTTCCAGCTACATCCCTGTAAATCCAGAGAAAACTTCTCTCAGATAAATTATTAAGTTCACATTTTATTAGGATAAATGAGACAACTTCTGACAAATCATTCACCAAGCTGCCACTCAGATGATTTATTCTCCTTGATATTTAAATAAACACATAATAAATGTGCACCATCAAAGCACATGGGAACTGAGTGCAGTGTGGCAGCCAACTGACTTGGTTTTCTCCTTGCCATACAGAGACACAAGGAAGCCACTGGTGGGAACCAAGCTTCAAGGAGACATGCCAGGTCATTGTGCCGCTGCTCCTAATCTGCTGTATAGTTTTAGAAGCAGTTTTTTCCTGCCCTGTTCCTCCATCTCCCCTTTTAACATGCCTAGGTAGACTGACAATTATTTGGCATGATAACATCAGGGACTCAGTTTTGCTTCTGAACCACCAAACTTCCATCAAATAACCTCAGAAATAATGTCCTGTTTTAAGAGGGAGGGAGGCCTTTTTTCCTGAAAACCTTTCAGCTGTGACACACAGTTTGAAGCACATAATTTTGAGCAATTAACACCACAGATACACCAAATCTCTAAGCCAGCATAAACCAGCACTGCTGCTGAAGGAAATGGCCCTTCCTTCCCCGCACCCCCAGCCCACATTCCACTTGCTACTCCCTGCCTTGTGCCAGCACAAGTGTTCCTGTGGCCCCGCAATGAACCAGATCAGGGAACTCATCCAGGTCGAAACTAACCTGGGGAAAAGGAAATTGTTTAGTTTTAAGCTGGCAGACTTCCCTGGCCTGGTTCACTGCACAATCATGCATGTGCTGGTGCCAGCATAGGGAAAGGAGCAGCCCTGGGCCAGAAAGGAGAAGGCATAAGAACAGGAACAGTGGACTGCTTCTGAAAGAGGTTGTTGCAGAGCTGGCCTATGCCAGCCTAAAGTGTTTGTAGAAATGCGGCACATATTTAAAGTCTCTCTCTTCACAGAATATTTGTCTTCAGAGGATTAATGCTTCCCAGGATATTCCAGCCTTGGGCATCTGTGGAGCATTGCTTCTCCCTCTCTCCCCCCAGCCCAATATACTGGCATAGAATGAAAGCCTTGAGAAACTTGAAAGCAACAGGCCTGGGGATTTTGTGACAAATGCAAAAATGCTCATATTTGTCAAGCCATTAGTAAAGGGGCACAGCTGTTGTGAGAGCCTTGACCCCGTGCCAAGTACGCTCCAGCCTGCTGGAAGCTGCGTGCATGGATCACACTCCCTCTGGCAACTCCCACCGAGATCCCTTCTGTGGATCTGTGGCAGGTGCCCAGACGAGCACAGCGGACTCCAAGATGTCCAGAAGAAGATTACTGCACACCACCTGAGCCATAGGTATTTGCTAAAATGCAGGGCTGTTGGCATGTGGCTGTAACTTCCAAGGACAACTGGGCTGCAGTGCTGCAGCTGCTTTTGCCCACCATGGAGCCAAAGTCCTGCCAGGCATGAGCCAGCTCCTGCAGGTTGGAGCAGGGCAGCTCTGTGCTGCGTGACTAGAGCCTGTGGTGCTGGGAAGCCTAACACAGGAACAGCAGAGCAGCTCTGGATAGCAACAGCCCAGACCATGCCCAGGCCCAGTGGTGGCCCTGGGACTGGAGGCAGTGGCTGCAATTTCAAATTTGGAAGAAGACAAAATGAAGCCACAGCCTTCACTCCTCAGGGCTGGGAATCAGGGAGGAAGGGAAGAAGAAGCAGCCTTGGAGGTAGGGAGCAAGAAAAGAGGAGGCAGAAGGTGGTAAATCCAAGGGTGAGGAGCAGATGACAACAGGTACCTCTGTAGCACTGTTTCAGGGTATCATATTTTGGGTAGCTTCTTTCAGTAACCCTGCTGACCCCATCAGAGTTGGGTAAAACACAGAGCAAACATCTCAGGTCTGGGTCTGGTGGTCTGTGTTGAGTCTACTAGAGACAAGGGCATTAGTCAGGCTTCCTGGCTTTGCACGGAGGCGATTGGTGCTCCACTCTCACAGCACAGAGCTCCAGACACACTGTTAATAGCTAAGCCCAAAGCATTTCGTTTTGACTAATTGTCCAAAGTTCAGGGCTGATCCCAAAGCCCTTGGTCAGCAGAGCTGGCTAGAAATGTCATGTGATTTGGCCTCTATCAGATTCCCAGAAATCTTTGGGCTGGAAATGCTATGAGGATTAGGCAAAAGTGAAATCTTTCTCTTAGATTATCCAGATATTATTTGTCCCTGCTTAGCAGAGCAAATGTGTTTGCTTTCCATATTTGCCAATCAGTTTGAGGCTTTTTTGTTACTGCTGCCAATTTTTGGGTACTTTAAAGCCTTACAAATCCTTCCTCTCTTCTGTACCATGTTATTTTTGCTGCAAACACTGATTAATGTCTTTCCACCTCATTCTTCAAGAGAAACCTTCACTGTATGTGTTTAGGAGGAGGAGCTCCAAGGCTACAACAAGCCAGAGAGAGCAATGTTTGAAAATTGAGCTGCCTACTAAAAACAATCAATTCTTATTCTGGCTGGTTTCCATGTTACTATCTCAACTTTAGTCAGACTGCCACTTTTGCACATTCTAAAAAGATATACGTTTTTCTTATCTCTATGGTTTGTGCTTCCATAGTACTTCATTGGGTGGGATGAACACTAAATACTTCGAGTGCATGGAGTGAGAGACACTTCCACAACTGCTGCTCTAACAAGCCCTGGTGACAGAGGAAGAGGAGTGAGGAATGTTATTGCTATGACTTAAGCCAGGGAGAGATTTCCTTTTCACGATGTCATTGTGCTGGTGTGAGACCCTGTCCCCAACTACGTGACAATGCTGTGCCTACTAGAGTACAGCACCTTTCTCTCGTTAGCAGGCTTGCGTGAGTCCATCCATCCATCTATCCATTCATCCATCCATCCATCCATCCACCCACCCACCCACCTGGTAGTGCTTGAATTCAGGATCACCCATGGGATGTTTCATTGGCAGAAGGGCTGGGGCAGTAACTTCTGGCAAGGTAGATGATGATGATCTCCTGGGAACAGCAACATCTTCTACAGAACAGCTGGATTTGTTCACAGCTGTGTAAACTTTGACTAGCTAAATCCAGTTAGTCAAAAATAGACTTCCAAATCAATCCCAGGCCCCTTGAGCTCAAGTTAAGTGAAGTCTCCTCTATGTCACACAGCCCTTCAGCTGCTGGGAAGAGCTCCAGCAGTTAAAAACTACTGAACATCAGGCCTTGTAAAGCTTCTAGTCTCAGTGCTCCTTTCTCCAAACAGAACTAACACCTTTCTCAGAGCAATTCGAGTAAAAAGCATTAAAACTGTCGCAGTGCCTTAAGAGAGAGAACATGATCAAGAAAGGATGAGTAAAGCTGATACTTACAGATGCCCACACAGAGATCAAAGACAAAGCAGAACTCTCAAACAGCATAAACAAGTAATGTTATCAAACTCTCCCTTAGCCTCTCCAGCAGTGGATTTAAGACCTGTGGATAAGTAAGCAGCTCTTTACAGCTACATTAAGCAAGTCTATAAAAAAATAATTGTGCTAATGGAATGCCACATTTTTCCCCATATACAAGTGTCTTTGCAGTTGTCACTCAACGTGCTGCAATGTGCAGTTCAGACAGCAGAGCCAACGAAGAAGAGATGTTTCATGGGCATACTACTCACTACACATAGATATACATACCCACATTCACACAAAGACATGGATCCTCCCCTGGGACTGGTGGGCAAATTCATGCTTTTTCAAGGGTATTTTCCAATTAAAATGATGAAGAAAAACTCAGAACTGAGAAAACACAGGGAAATAAAACTGTATGGGCAGGTTTCTACACCTGTCAGGTAACTTTCACTAGTTAAAGGAGGAAGTGGATTTTAAAAAATACAATAATTTAGGAAATATCCAAGTGTGAAGTTTAAGAGGTATATTCAGAGGGATGGTTATAAACTCCTCGTGGGGCAGGGGAAATAGTTCTGTAGTTTGCTAGTCAAGACAGGCAAAAGTCAGAGTGAAAATCATTGCTGTGATCATTATCAGGAGAGGAAGAGATAAGGTGAAATTAGAACCTGTGTTTCCTCTGTGTTGTGAATATATCTTAGTCAGTCTGGATGGAGTCACCAGGATAATGTCCATTCTTTTCAAGGGATGCTGAATCAGACTAACACTGAAAACAAAATATGCAGAGACTGGAAGGAACATGAACCACCCCAAGTAAAACTCATCTGGAGCACATACAGAGACAGCTGAAATTTCAGAGCCTTTTGTTGGAAAATGTCTACTGGAGGAGCAGGGGGCATTTAGTGGGAACTGGTTTTTCATGACAGTATTCACCCATTATTATGCCAAGGATCATTTCCTTTTATTCAGAAAATGAAAAAGGATCTAAGAAAAATGTTGATGAAATGAAAAAACAAAACTGTAATTGAAATATTTTCCACTGGAAATAAAGGAACTGAGCCATTTGCCTGCTGGCTGTCAGTATGCTCACTTATCCCCCTGGAACTAACCCTCCACATCCCACCTGATGCCTCTTCCCTCTAATGCAGACTGGCCTCCCAGAACTGCAGAGCAACTCAACCCCCTGCTTGAGATCATAGGCAGAACAACCCAGTCTTTCCAGTCTGTCCCAGCTCCCCAGGTATTTTGGCACAAGTTCACTGACACAGGCCTTTTCACTGGCAGAGGAACTCAGAACTGGAAAAACTTGAGATATTTGAGGTCAGAACCAAACATGTCAGCAAAGCTGAGCTGAAAGGAATCTTGCACAATGCCTGTGTACTCTGTGCCAGGAAGCAGTTAGTCCTAATGCCCCCCAGTTCATTAGCACCAAACTGACTTACAAGAAAAAAAGAAAGACAAAATAATAAATAAAATAAGCTGGCTGTCCTTATTCCTGATCAATTGGCTCATGTACATACATGTCCCCTCTCCTCCTTGTAATGCTGTATCCCCCTTGCACCTAAACGCCATTGCCTCTGGCAAGGGTGTCTCTTTCACATGAGGGATTGCACTGTCTAATTGCTGTGAGCTATGGAAACCCAGCATTCTGCTGGGGCTGCAGAGCTCCTTGAACATTCATCCCAGTGCTCTCTCAAGTGCAGCTGGTGTGTTTCTCAAGAGCCAGTCTGGGCCGATCCCATTCTCTGGAAAAGGACACACATTGTTGCTCAGCAATGGGTGTGCTGGGAAGAAATTCTAGCTGTGGCAAGATTTCAGCAGGCAGTTGCAGTCTGCAGTAAAACTGAATTCAGTTGGCTACAGCCAAGCCTTGTGTGGGTTCCTGGTGAGAGTGTTCAGACAATCCCAGTCCCCAATGCTGACTGCACCTAGGAACTTGCCCATGTTCACAGGACATTCAGCTCTTTCTTTGTCTCGAGGTCTGTCAGTGGGCATTACAGCCACATTCAGTGTGCAACCTTTTCTGTCTGATTCAAAAAACTATACTGAACTTCAAGGGAGGCCATCCTGTACAGCAGATTGACTGTGTTCAGCTCTGTGTGTGTGCGGATGTGCTGAAATGGTAAGAGTTCCTGCCAGGAGATCAAGAAATTCTGCTGAGAATCATAAAATCATTAAAGTTGAAAAAGATTTCCAGGGTCATTGAGTCCAACCTTTGACCAATCACCACCTTGTCAACCAGACCAGAGCACTGAGTGTCATGTCCAGCTGTTCCTTGAACACCTCCAGGGCTGGTGATTCCACCACTTCCCTGGGCAGCCCATTCCAATGTTTAACCACCCCTTCAGCGAAGAAACTTCTCCTGATGTCCAAACCGAACCTCTCCTGGTGCAGCTTGAGGCCATTTTTCCTTCTCCTGTCACTTGTTACCTGGGAGAAGAGGTCAATCCCCACCCAGCTCCCCCCTCCTGCCAGGGAGTTATAGAGAGAAGATCCCCTGAGCCTCATTTTCTCCAGACTAAACCCTCCCAGCTCCCTCAGGTGCTCCTCATCAGACTTGTGCTCCAGACCCTACACAATTTCATTGCCCTTCTCTGGACACACTCCAGCACCTCGATGTCTTTCTTGCATTGAGGGGCCAGAACTGGACACAGGACAGTGTAGAAACCCATCACAGCTTTTTCTCATTCAGACTCTTGTATGTTGACAACACAACTCTAAGCAAGTAAAGTTAAGTGGATAATTACGAGAAGTTCAAGTTGGGTTTAATGAAAACTACATCATGTAGAAATCCAGGGAAATCAAGCTTTTCACAGCTTTTGCAAAGTTGTATGGATAGGGAAATTTTGGTTATTGTTTGAGACCCAGCCTGACAAGAAAAAGGGAAAGGAATAGACTTGTTTGGTTAAACTCTGCACTGCAGCCTGTGTCTGGGTTGCCTGAGCAAAAGAGGGTAACCAAAAGAGTCTTGTATTGCCCAGAGCTGTAAATTCTCTCCAGCAACAGATGGAACTTAATTCAGTCCATGGAGTGGTGAGAAGATTCCAATGCTGTTCTTTGCTGGAAAAATGAAATCCTTTCAACTGGCTGGTCATAGCCTCTGGGCATTTATGATTTTGTTTTCTTAACTACTTTGCTATGAGTGACCAGAATTTTCCTTCACCAAGTCACTTGCATTTTTTACATGACACATTAAAGCCAAGCTGACCAACACACAAACCCCTGGGAGCTCTCTGGGCTGGTTGCAGACACAGCAGTGATATGAAGACTGAAGCTCAGTTATTCCTTCCTGACACTTCATATCAGTGGCACACATCTATGCTTGGATTCAGGCAGTTTTTCCCTGAGCCTTCATACCAAGATCAGAGTTTTAGGAAATGAAACCAAGTATAATAATAATTCTATTCATTAAGGCTAAGGCTTGTAATGGTACTTAGCCATGAAAAGATGCAGCCAGTGGGATTTTCAAATTGCCTAAGTAGATTACACATCTAATTCCCATTGACAGCCAATGGGAATTAGGTCCCAAACTCCCTCAGGCACTTTTATAAATCCTATTAGGTGTCTGTCTGCATCTTTGTATGTTTAAATACCTCTGTAAACCTGAGCAAGGGTGTGCTCCCATGCTCCTTGGGTGGTTTTTTCAGGGTTTTGGTACACAGAACAAAGTCAGACATACTAACTTCTTTTGTAGATGTCAAGATTTGGAGTATGAACTGCAAATCAGGTGATTTTTTGCTACCTTTGGAACCTCTGACGTCAGAGCAGTCCTGCTGAGGTGTGTTCAGAGGTTGCTCACTAGTGTTGAGTCATTGCTGCTAGAGCAATTCTTTTCATGATCAGCTGCCCAGCTCTTCAGATCTGCCAGAACAGGTCAGGGAGCTCAGAGTGGAGCAGAAAAAACCAAGCCTTGTGCAGTTGAACCTGCACACTCAAAAATGCTTCCCCTTTATTTTATGCTGCCATAAACAGAGATACAGGAGATTACAATGAGGGCGCAGCTCACTTGAGTTTTGCCACAGCTGTTTCGTGTGCTCCTGGCTGAAGGGCACCTTAGAATATGTGCAGAGTGCTAATCAGACTAAGCTGATTCCCTGGAAGCACAATGGTGCAATTTTTAAAAGACCACAACCACAGTTTTTCTAAGTCTTTGCGAATGCATCCTTTATTGAAATGGCTTTGTCGCAACGTGAAACCGAGCAGGCCAAAATGAAAGCAAACATTCTCCCCCTCGGAAAGGCTCCAGTGTGATCACAACAATACCAGTTGAACTCTACTCTGAGCTAGAGTACTGCTGGTGACTATTTAGAAAATAATTAACTGAACTTTACATGACATTCAGATGTTTCTTGGCTCGAATACCGGTCTATTCCTCTACTGAATTCTAGGGATTCTGCAAACAATGAAAGATCTTTCCATAATGGTAGACTTGCAGACTAGGTTCATGTTGTGCTGAGTCACTGTGTTGGTGAAGACAGATGCTGAAAAGAGTATTTAGATAGAGAAAAAACTTTGCTAGATAGACTTTGAGCATGATGAAGACTTGTCATAAATATGAAGCAAATAGGAGATGTTTTTATGGAAATGTGTTACTGGGTTTGAAGGCAGTTTTTTTCAGTTCTCCAAGGAGATCCTTCAAAGAATGTGGATTTTTCACTTTGTTGGGATAAAATTGCTAATGTCTTCACTAGAAATGTTAAACAGCCTTTGGCTGAAATGAGAGTTAAATCCAGTACCCTGTTCATACCCACTTACAGCATATGAATAAAACTGTCCTAAACAGTTTTCTCCAGCTCTCAGCTCTGAGGTTGGAATTATGCAGGACTTCATGGCTGATGATCCTTCACCACTGTTGCTTGACTTGATAATGCCTGATAACTCTCGTCTTGAGAGTGGGCTCAAACTTACGTCAGGGTGACAGTGTAAACAGATGTGCTACATTTCTGCCTGAAAATCTGAATAAGGAGAAGCTTGTTGCTTGGCAGCCCAAAGAATGCTCCAAAACCAAATTGCCAGCTTGTACAGAGAAAGAGAAAGGCAGACAAATTATGAAAAAAGCTTAGTTGAAACAATAGGACTAAGAAAGAAAGACAAAAAAATCTGTGCAGCTTAGTCATGAGGACATTTTTCCTTTTATTGATGGGTGGAAGGGCAGATGTCTGTGCATGTCCACATATGTATGTCCACACAGTGGTGGGACTGCAATTGCACATATCTGAGGGAAACTGCATTCTGAATTGTCATGAAAAATTGGATATTCAATTTATTCTAGAGAATGACATCCTCTAAAAAACACCATGACAGATCTATAAAAACAGACGCAGCAATGACTTAGATGGCTGCTAAAAAAGGCAAAGGTTTCAAATCTGGCCTCAGCAACTAAGTGGACTTACGAAACACTTGCACATAATATCCATGTTCTTAAAAGCATCTGTTGTCAGCCACTGTTGCCCATTTTTCACAAACAACAGTTGCAGTGTTTCAGTTTCACAAAGATGTTTTTGTTATGAAACAAATGTGTGCAGGTGCATCCCAAAACAAATGGCTTTGATGCCATTAGTGGGGCTGGCTTTCATTTGTAAAGCAGAAAATAAAAATTACCCAAAATAGATCTTTTACTAGGAGGGATTTATTCATGATAATAGTTGTGGACCTGCTGAAATCAAGAAGATGGCAAATAAAAAGTACACAGATTGCACAAGGTATAATGTAATCTCAAAAGAAGAGAGATGGCACCTAGTAAATATTGGTAGAGAAAGATAAACTCTGAACAGCAGATGCACACTAGACACTTCCTCACTGAAAATGGAAGACTGTCTTAATGACTTGCAGCTTGCAAGCTCCTTACTTAATGGAGCCTTGACTGGGTTAAACCATTTAACACAATCCTTGAGGCAATAAATAGCTTCTACTCCCAGTATCATCAAAATATCTCTAAGCACAAAAGCATCCTTCATATGTACTAAATACAAACTGCAATTGAAAAAGCTGTGATATCAGAAAACTCAGAAGGATTTGAGAAATTCTTTTGAATGACTTGTACAGGATGTGTTTGTGCTCCAGATTGGCTCAGCACTCCTAACCAGCCAGTTGAGGAGCCAAGCAGGTTTGCAGAGAAGTACATACACATCACTTATAGTGGGACTCAGTGGCAAAGAGCTAAATAGTTTTTGAAAGATCTGATTACTGAACAGTTCCCTTTTATTGGCCATGTGCTTTCTCCATGGATGGATTCATTGGATGTGCAACAGTAATTGAGTTTCATCCCATGGGTGAAGTCCATTTGGCGACTTAAGTGCAGTCACTTGTCAGGATGGATTTTTCCACAAATGTACATTTTTCAAGTTTGCATGTCTTTTGTCAATACCTCAGCTCTCCAAGGGACAGCATGTCAACTTCCTACACTCTTACATTTGACTGGTACTGAAAATCCGTCTGCTGGGGTTCTCTGAAGTCTGTTTGATGGGGAAGGCTTTTTGACAACTCCTGCCTCTCTAGAGCTCTTACCTCTTTGTTTCTGTTGTAGCTTGGGGTTTTTTTTCTTTTCCCAGTTACAGAACCCTTTATTCAGCCCAGCAGCATTTATACTCTCTTTTTCTTTTCCTGTCTTCCAAAACACCAAAGATTCCCCAAACTGATGAACCCCAATGAACAAGCACCTCAAAGCTTAAGGGCTGCTGGTATCTTCTCTCAACCCAGCCCTCAGCCTCCATCCTGAGGTAAGCATTAAGGTCATGACATGGGGGGGAGACAGTAAAAAAAAAAGCCACACCAATGGGAACACAAGAGGAATCAAAACTAATGTAAATTAAGAAAGCAGCAGAACTAGTACAAAATTAACCAGGTCACTGTATTAAGGTCTTGTGCAACATACCTGTTTTACTGGGTGGTATTGTGTGCAAGGCAAAATTTTAGATGTATCTGGCAATTATTGCAGAAGAAGGAGACAGGCAGTTGGAAATGAGCGTCATTTTGTTCCCAAAGCTATCCTCGTGATCAGAGTAGATGGTAGTTCTCCTTCTTTGATGTAATCTAAGAACTGAAGGTTCAGACACAGTAAATACAATACTGATTGAACCTCATGGAAGAACTTCAGAACTGGAGATGATTAATACGTTCAATTAACTGTCCTTTACCTGATGGTGGCCAAATAATCATAAGAAATAAGATGTAGTAAGTGACTATGGATAAGGTTACTCAATGCTGCAAAAAGATGTTCACTTGAATCCTAGTGGATCAAATTTGGTTCTTGTAGAGAGCACAAGAAATACATGCTCTTAGTTTACGATATTTTTTCCATTTGACATTTCTCTCAACCTGACAATAAACCTCATCAGATTTGCTCTTTCAACTTTCCTTTCATTTCATAAAAACCTCAGTAGCTTTTGTGCCATTCATAGCATTTGTAGTTTGCTTTTATAAAACACTAATAGTCAACAGCAGCTTTTAAAATTTTATTTTTTGTATAAAAAACCATAAAACAATCACATTCTGTGCAAGCAATGAAAAGAGGAAAGAAAAAATGAGGAAAGCATGGAAGTAAAAGTCATTAAAAAAATATTTTTTCCCTCTAACAGAAGTTACTCAGGTGGGAACCCTTCATGACAGGACTTGCATCTGCACTCTTTTCCTGTTGATCATATCAATTATTAAGTAAAATGATACAAAGAGAAGAAACTCATTAAATAACACTTTTTACAATTATTACTTGAATGTAGAAAAATCAGCAGCACTTTCTTTCATTCTTTTCTTTGAAACATGACCTAATTAAAAATTGTGGCGGGGGAAAAAAAAAAGGCAGTATTTTAAGGCATTGTCTCCCACTTTGAGATAGAAAGCCAGTTTCTCTGACTAAAACTGGCTGGATAATTCCAGTCTAGAGAATCCCAGTCTGTCAGTCTGTGAAAATGTCTCCATCTACTGTGTTTCAGTCCAAGTCCAGCTATACATTCTGAAAAAGGAATTTGAAGACCATCTTGTGATGTGTTCCCCTGGCAGCTTTAATTTCCAGCCAAAATAAAATGAGACCAACTTTTGTTCCCTAAAACATTGCTTTTAGATCTTCCCATTTTTTGCTTGTTAGCTTGCATCCATGAAAATATTTACAAATGACCTTTAAGAGAAAAAGCTGCAGTGATTCCATTGACCATGTTTCTCTGGCTTGCCAAAGAGCAGTTGCCCTGAACCACAGCTTGAAGATGATTTTGATTTGCCATTTCCTTCAGTTGTTTTGGGAGCTATTTAGATGAATCAAGAGGGAAGCATGACCACAACTCTGTCCTGTCCATGTTCACAGCTGATGGGAAGCCATGGTAGGGCTTTATCTGAGAGGATATGTAAGATATTTATGGTAATAGTTAATGTATATGAGAATAGCCAGACCAAAATGAAATGGAAGCTTCAGACAGCAATAAAGGAGACCTGTTTTCCTATAGTTTTGTGGTTGGATTCTCCTGTATGTAAGAATGAAGAATCTTCCACAGAAGCAGGAATATAAGAATGCTCTCCAAGGGGATTATTAGTTATCCAATTGAACTCCTACTACATACAAGGGTATTCATATGTATCTCCCTCCACACAGCTGTGCATTTTCTCAAAACATAACTTCAAATCCTTAAGCCTGCCACCCCTGTATCTCATTTCATTGAACCTGGCCCAACAGTAATTGCAAGGGGACTGAGAAACACAAAAACAGACACAGAAAGATCTCATAAGCTTTGTATCCTTAGGAAATCAAGCAAACAAGACCTTTCTGGCTCGGGATATGGCACAAAGCTGAGAGACTTGGACTACAGTCAAGCTGACAACGTTAACACATGGGAACACTTACAGGCTGCAACCATCCCCAAGAATTCTGACCTCACTAGTCTGGCATGTGCTTCTGGTTCAGCCCTGTTCTGCTACCAGTTTTCTAACTCTGGCCACTGTCACAGGCGTTTTGGAACTTGAAACCCAGACTGCTAACCAAGACAAATCTGTCAAGGGCTGACTCTTACAAAAAGCAGACAGTGGCCTGTCCTTTTCTCCTCCTCTTGCATAGTTTAAATGCCAGAGAGAGGTGAATTGTTGTCAGTGGACAAAAGATCTTACTGGAACAGCTGCATAACAGTAAAGATCAGCAACAATCCAGGCTCTAGATTCTCAGAATATACTGGAGCTATAACAAAGGACTGATGAATCTCGAGATGAGTTTCTGTGAGAAGAATAAAGATTGGTTCATATGAGAGAGTTCTACTCTGAGGATCAGTTCTCAAATTTCCCGTGGAAAATACCACAGGCACTTTAAGGAGGTGTCTGAGGGCATGACAGAGATAGCTGTGACATCAGCACATAATTCAGAGGGGTTTTCCCCATATTTTACACTTTTAACAGTGGGAACATTTTACAAACTGTATCTCCAAAGTCTCCTCAAGAACAGTGTCAGATAATGCCACATCATCAGCCTGAAAGAAAGCTCTGACCATCTAATATCATTCATTAATTGGCAATCCCCAAGCCCCCCACTTCCATCCTTATTTGGACACATCCACACACTGCCAGTTACTAATGTAGGAGAAAATGAGAAACCAAAAAAACCCCAAGTAGCTCTGTAAAAAGTGGAACTAATGAAGAGTGCTTCCCTGGGGACATTTGTCTCACAGTTGATTGGTTTGATAATTAAATGGTAATATTTTGGCAGTGGGAATTCACCCCTTTCTAGACATCAGGGAATCCACAAAAAAAAGCAATGCTGTGAATGCCCCATGCATCAGAAAAGCCAGAATTTACTGCTTTCTGGACAATGGAGAACCTCAAGAAGAGAACCTTAACCTTAAATGCTTTTCATTAAAGGCTGAGCACATCCTGCACTTCTTTTTCAGGATAAGTAATGATAAGGTCTCCCTTATTCTGTCATTTATTTTCAAGAAACTTGTAGGAATTCTGCATGAATCTGTAATTTACTTGGAGAACAAACCACCTCTGCCTCATGTAAGCAAAAAGGTTCATCTGTTTCAAAAGATTGTGAGGAGACAGAGTGAAATCCACAGTATGAAATCAACCTTCATTTCTTCAGGCTAGAAACTAAAGCAGCACTGGACTGGATGCAAGCTGATGTTAACATTCAGTCGCTCCCTGCGGGGACTGCCTGTGTTACCCTGGCAGAAGAAACTGTCTGAGGGGCAGAGCTGTCCTCCCAGCTCCTGAGATCAATCATCACCTCTTCCTGGCACTCCCAGCCTTCCACAGGCATAACACAGGCAGTTGCAATCTTGGCTCTAAAGCTTAAAATAGAATCATTTTCACGTCTTAAAAAACTTTGAAGTTGGCTACCTACATTCCTTTATAGTCAGTCAGACAGGTCGTGGACATGCAAATGCTGTTAGTAAATGGGTTTATCATCTCAACAGGGCAGCGCTGGGAGGGACAATTTTGGATCATCACTGCCAGTCTCCTTGTCACTTCCCCCACGCTTCCCTGCCAGTATTCCCTGTTACCGCCTGCCCCCCAAGGTTCTCTCCTGAAATGAGTGTGTGTGGGCTCAGGTGGTGGAAGCTCTATAGGCAGTTCTACGTCCATGGAAGTGACTGGAGGATATTGCCAAAGGCAGAACCATTCAGTGGCAGAGCAGGGAAAGTTTCTGAAACAGCCTACCTAGGGACCTTCTGTTTGGAACATGGTGTGTGTGTATGGGATGTGTTACAGAAGGACAGATTTGGGTTCAGAGAAGCTGCATTTTCAGAATACTAACCAGCCTACAAAGAGAGAACATTATTTCAGTGCTACTTCTGCCCCACTGACTAATTCTTAGAACAAACAAACCTTACGAAATTCAGATTTCAGCTGCGTAAGTGGGTAAAAAGTGGAGCTTTATGAAATCATGAAAACAAACGCTGCTTTAAATGAAAAGTTCTTCTGTCTGTGCCACTGCCTCAATGTGATTTTCCTTGACATTCCTCTTCCCCCCCTGCATTTTAATTGTAAATTAATCACTGCCTTGGACATGTCTCTACTGTGCATTAATATGGTTGATATTAACAACAATATTGCTCTCCAGGCATTTAAAATGTGCAAGACTTTTTGTGCACCAAATGGCCCATATTAACTTCTGGAACAGCCAGGTGCAAACTCTATTGCAGTGTTCAAATTAGTTCAGTTTCTCTAACTGCTTCCCCTGTAATTGATGGCTCAAATTATAATAAAGTACAGTTCCTCTACATGATATATGTTACAACTACTACCTGTTATGCTGAATATTGCATTGCTTTGAAACTGCATTACCCTCTCCCTACACCGATCAGATCCTTTTTTTAAAAAGGAATTACTTATGAACCAGAAAGTGTCTTCACATCATTCAGAAATTATACATATGCTCATGCACTTTATCAGAGGCTGACAGAATGGGGATGGCAAAATTACTGTCAGTCATGTTGCATTCAGTGTCACATAAAGACCTGCTTTTTACTATACCTTAAAATTGACAATAAATGCCAGTCATCTCTCCTTGCCTCATTACTGCACCCAGACACAGAGAGCAATGTTAAAAGATACGCACCTTCATCTTAACTGCTTTAAATTCCCAGCTCCAGCCTTTCTTTATTCTGCATACACTGTTGTTCTCCTATGCCTGCACCTAAAACACTCTTCACTACTCCTTTTTTCTGAAGTGTGCAATTACAGTGGGTCTTAATTTCTTTTTCTACATGGAAACAACAATTTCTAAAAAAAAAAACCCAAACAAACCAAATCCTGATGTCTTATTGACCCCTAACTGTTTCAGTTCAAATGTCACCCCTGATGGGAAAATAGAGAGTGGGTGGGTTTGGCTTTGGGGGCATGTGCACCTTGAGGTGTGGCTGAGTCCGGACCCTGGAAACTGCCTCTGGCAGCCCATCATGAGTTGGCAGGTCTGTTCCAGCACTCAGAACTCTGCAGCTGCTCAAGGAAACCAGCACTAACAAGAACATCAATTTCAATGCACCACAGCAGAATCTGGGGAACTTGCAGTTCATCAGAAATGTATTTAGAAATTTGATTTTGATCCAATATGGACTGAAGCCAAACTTAAAAATAGCATTTCCAGCCAATCAGAAAACATGTATTTCTGCAAGCTCCAATTATTATACTTTATATTATTTCTTCATTAAACAGAGATTATAAACATCATCTACTCCTGAAGACCAGTGTCCTCATTTTTTTCACAATAAAAAATGAAGGGCAGATATTAAACAGCAAGAGCCCTCACCCAGCTTGCTTTGCCAGGTGTTACAATACGAAATTAAGGATCTGCCTTCTCCCAGTCCACAATGGAAAGGCACATGGCTGTACTGGGGCAGCAAAACGGGTGCTGAGTCCAGTTACACACCAACCACAAACAGCCACCATAGATGTTGTACTGCAGATTAAAATATCCCCTCACTGTTCAATAGCGTTCAAAGAGGTAAACTCTGTTAAGAACTCTTATGAAGGGAACTGAGAAAAAACTCATAAACCATCACTGGGCTGGTCAGTGTCTTCCCTCACTTCTCCTCCCCCTCACTTTCAAATCCAGTGCATCAGAATTGGAAAGGTGAAGCACAATTTCAGAACACACAGAAATTAAGTTTATTGCAAGTCTCAGGCAGTGAAGAACAGTGTAGTGAGATTCCTAAATTTGCAACTGACAAGGAAAGGAGCACTAGGGAATTGTTGTGTACTAATTCTTGTAATAATTGAACTAGCAATGCTATTAAATGATTTAAAATACGTGAAAGGAACTATTTTCCTCATGTGACAGTTCTAACACTGAATTTGTTGCCATGAGGTATTGTGCAAACTCCTCTAAAAGAACTCAAAAAGCAATCAGTTAAACTCATAAAAGATAAGCCCATCCAGTGATCCTAAACAGGAAGTTTTAGTAGGAATACTCCAGAACCATGGCAGGATGTTGGCACAAGATGATCTTTAATGTCCCTTGCAACCCAAACTATTCTGAGATTCCGTTCAGATTCTGTGATACTGTGGCTAATGACCTGTCCTGTGTACAAAGAAATAGCCAACAGCCTTCCACTCCACGTCAAGAGTGGTCATTCAGAACTCGCATTAAATTCACGTTCGTAGAAGACAAAGCTAAAAGTATATAATGAAACTGTCTGACAGTCCCGGTTCTGAAATCACTTTGATGGCTTCACTGTTTCCAGGTCACTGTTCATCCAGGGAGCCGTGACTCCTGTTCAGTACCCTGCACGGGCAGTATCTGAACAGGGTCTTGCAATGCCTGTTGGCAAGAATGTCAGAAGAGGGAATATTCTCCTGCGGCAGCTCTAATGGACGTGATTGCTCCTTGGCTTTTGTCCATCGGCTCGGTCACTGTGCAGGCCGTGCAGGATCCCTGCGTGTGCTGTGGGGCAGCCCACACGCTGCACTCCTTCCATCTGCTCTCCTGAGCGCCACTCGGGGCAGGAATCCCGCTCCTGGGTGCGGGAGGGACGCGGAGACTCCGCCGGGAACTGCCCGCGCTCCTCACACACCGAACGGGCCGGCTTAAAGGCAGAACGCTGCTCTTAGCGGGTCCCTCGCACTAAAAGCAGGGCATAAAGCCACACTGCGGCCCGACAGTGCTTTAACCACCTAATTCCCAGACTTTTCCCTTCCAGTGCCTCGCCGGGCAGGGTTGGACGCCGAGGGAAGTGAGGCCGGGCATGCACCGGGCCGGGCCTGCCCCTCGCGCGGGCACGACGCCTCGGTGCCACCGCGGAGCCCCCCGGACCGCATTCCCATCGATCCCATCCCGCCCCTTTCCAATCAATCCCAGTCAATCCCAACCCAACCCATCTCATCCCGTCCCGCTCCCGGCAGCCC
>VXBX01008145.1:1511405-1581265 GCA_013400415.1 Scytalopus superciliaris | reverse complement strand
AAAGGGGGGGGAAAAAAAAAAAAGAAGGGGGGGGGGGAGGAAAGGGGAGCCTGCAGAGTAAATAGTGTTCAGAAACATCAAGATCAATAGTCCCATTGTGTGTGGTGCAGATTTGTCATAATGTCTTCTCTCTTAAGACCATGACTTACAAAATTCTCTGCAGAGGAAGCTAAGTGATATAATCTGCCTCATAAATAACAGCTGATGCTGTGGCAGCAACATACTGAACTTTAACAAGAAACTGCCTTTTTTTCCTTAAAAAGGGAATATGATTATATGAGGATTTTGAAAACGTGCAAATATCTTGAAATTTTTCTGGTGTAAAGTTGGATAGGTTTGCAGTGGTTGAGAGTTCTGCATCCTGCCTCCATCTTCAGCTGATAATTATCTTAGAATTTCAATTTACTCATCTGGGGTTTTTTAATCCTTATTTGTGCTTCAGGTGGCTGAGAGCTTGGTTAGGTCAGAGATATTTCAACGTGGAGGACTTTTATTAAACAATTTTCAGACTTTTTTGGTGTGTGAAAGTTTAGGAAGCAATGGTACATAAAAACCCAAGTAAAAATGGTAACCTATTAAAATTCATCCAAGTCTTAGAACCTAAAAGTCTGTTAACAGCTGCGAAATGCACAGGAAAAAATCAGATTTGTATTTAGTATAATTGAAGTATTTTGTGTTTGATTCTTCAGTGTGATTGAAATTGAACAGTCAGATTCCTTAGTCAATTTGCTTTGCAGTTCTTTTCACACTAGAATCACCTCTTATTTTTATGGTAGTGACTCCAAAGTATTGATCTGCATACTGTTGTGCATGGGACAGTTATTTTGGATTCTGAATGGTAGTCCTGTTATATATGAAATTTAGGAGAAAGACTGTGATAGAGTATTAGATCTACTCTTCTAAGATATGATGAGTTACTTTTGTTATGTGTCTTGTTTTACCTTTTGTTAACCTCATTGTTTTTAGATGCTGATACAGCTTTCTCCCCCCTAAAATTTTAGGTGCCTTGGTTAGTTTTGACTGAACAGCAACACCTTATTTCCGAGTGGGCATTGTGTATAAGTTTGCAGTTTAAGTCAAATAACTAATAAAACCTTTCTGTGCTTAGTAAAAATTGCTTGCCATAAAGTTTATTCTTGCAGTTTCAAAATAAATGTCCAACTTCTTCCATCCTCCAGTTTCTTTCTGGCATTGTATTGAAGAGTTCTTCAAATGTGTGGGATTATACTGAATTTCTGTAGAATTTCATGTGTAGTTTAGAAGGTGCAGGTCTGCATTTTCTTATTTCTTCTGGAGTAAATTCTATTTCACATTATTATGTGAATAAATTAAATTCAGAAGACAGCAACTTTTCACCTTTTTTTTATGCTTACTTTTCCCCCTGTAATTCAAAACTGAATCGGAAAGTAAACAAAACAGTTGGAAAATAAATGCAGCCCTCTGTGCTCAGCTTGTTGGCTCTAGAACAGCAAACTTGGTTTAAATGGCAGAGGTTCCTGATGGCTCAAGGCCAGGGTGGTGCTTGGTGCAAAGTTGGTGAGTCAGGTGGCAGTTCTGAGTCACTCCTGAGGCAATGCGATAGATTTCTTGTCCCGTTCTGTTTTGTCATAGACTTAGGTTGGGGCTGCAGTGTAAATGTGTAGGCTCAGCATTACAGGACAGTTCTTGTGACCTGCTGAGCTGCAAACCAACACAGTACCGTGACAGAGTGCAGAGGCACACGGTGCATTCTTGAGCTGGCTGGTGGGAGTGTGAGCTCCAGGAACATTTGGCAGGTGGGAAGTGTTCTGGTCTCCAGCTCTCCCACTGCTCTGCTGCACGACGGGATCTGCAGCTTTGTCTCTGGGTGATCTGGTGACAGCAGTCCTGGGTATTCAGTGGCTCCCGTGGCAGGGGGCTCAGGTTACCCCATGGCTGCTCTGAAACAGCCCTGTGGTTGTGATGAAACTTGAGGCCAAGCGTTGCATTTGAGCTGCACGAGACTAAGGATCTGCAGGCTGTCTGGTACTGTATGGAAGCAGCTTATACGAGAAATATATTTTTATTGGTGTAGGTGTACATGTACTTGGGTAATCAAACCACCAAAGGCCCTAAACAAGTATCCCCCTACTGTGTGATAAAGGAACTAGCAAAAGTTACTGTAGTGAACAGTCAGATTTGGGAGTCCTGGCTGTGAATATCTAGAGTATTATGCAACTTGATAAATTAATTTTTAAATCTTTTTAGACAAGTATATGTTGTGCTTTGTGTTCCCTGTGAAATTTATAAGGTAGTTCTAAAAAAAAAAAAAAATAAAATGGCTTTTTCAAAAGAAATCAAGGAATATTAAGAAACTCTTGTTGAAATAGATTTTAACTTGGCAAAGACAGGAAGGTATTAGCTTGGTTTTGTGACCAAGTTCAAAAGCCAGGCCATCCTCTTCCTCTAGTTCTGTTGCATTCTTCTGCTGATCTTTTACTGAAGTGTTGTTAACCTGCATGAAATGGTTCTGCTCAGAGCAGAAGACGGTGTTTGTGTGTGTATGTAGTTAGCAAGGCTAGTTGGACTCCTCGTAGCAATAATTTTTCTCTTAATATAAGATGTGATAGTAACATTTTTGCTGACTAGTTTCTGTCGCATGCAAGGGACTTGCAGTAAGGACGATGGAAGACCTTTGGACCATTGAGGGCAGAGTGTTGCCTGTGTCAGTGTAATAAGACTTCATGCCCACTTTCTTTAAAATTTCATAGCCATTCTTATATTTTGTGATCTTCTACCTGCATGATGTGAGACAGCTCCTTTTTGGTACCTTCCACATATCAAAGGGTCAGAAACAGTCTAATTAAAACTCTGGTGAAGGTGACAGGTCTCTGTGTAGTAAGGGCATTATCATCTAGATGTTCATTCACATTACTTAAGGTGGGTGAGGTAGTTGTCACTGAGTTTTTGAACTTACATAAGAGGAGAAAGCCTGTGAATTTCCTGCCAATATTAGGAATGACACCTGCCATCATCCTGTCGTTTCTGTGCCCCTCCCTGTTCAGTTTTGTCCACCTAACTGAGCCCTAACTGCTTTGCTTGTACTGCTCTTAGCCACACCTTTCTAGTGACCCAGCAGGAATGTATTTGCACTCCCTCGTGTTGTGGAGTGGGAGTTGAAGCGTTACAGAGCTGTTTTCACACGCTTTACAAGCTTGATGAATTGCCCCAGTATGTAATATTTTAATCTGGTTTTACATGTACAGCAAATAGTCTTGTTTAGAACTGATTGAATACTTATATGGTTAATAAATGCTGGAAGCAGTTATAACACTTTAGAATTTATTTGTAGAGGAGGCACTTGGGTCCTCTCTTTATTCTGATGCTACATCTCTGCAAAGAGAAAGGATTTCTAGTGTTTAGGGAAAAGGCAGGATTAAAGGAGCTGTTGTCATCAGCTCTAATACAGCTAGGTAGGGGAGAAGCTCTTTCAGTGAACAAACAGCGTGTTTTCTTCAGTGCTTCTAATTGTACAATCTGTAAAGGGAAGGGTAGATTATTGGTAAAATAGAGTGAATTACTGCTTCGATTGCAGTTTCTCACTGTTGTAGCCTAAAGCATGTCAATTAGACCTTGCACTTCACTCCCACTTCACAGATGAGGAAAACTAATAAGATAATTGTCAAGTAAACCAAGTTACACTGAGCTGATAACAGTTAGAACTCTGGATTCTCTGACTTCCAGTCTCGTGTTGTTGTGTGCTGCCTCATGCTATGTCTGCAAGACTAATGTGGTAAATGTATGCCTGTCATGTACCCTATAATTACATGCCTTACAGTTAACTTTCAGTTGCTGACTGCCTGTAGTATGCTCATGTGCAACCAACACATAAACAGGATCTGATGTATACTCAGCTGGGGGGTTTGAGTCCCTAGCTGAACAGCTTTCTTTTTTTAATGTGCCTGTAATTGTTCTTGTTTACTGGTGATTTTCTTGTGGTTCATGGATTTGTCCACCCAGACTATTGAGCTCTTTAATGAAGTGCTGTTTGCTGGTTTAGTAATAGCAGGTATTATGGTAAATGATCCATCATATGATATATCCAGCAAAGGGGTAAATAACTATGTAACACTTGTCCATTACTGTCTGACCTTCCTGTAAACTGCTTTACTTCACTTCCAGGATCATTTAGTTTTCTTTATATTTAAGATTACTTTGGTTTGCATAAGCAAGATCTTCAGAACAATGAACACTGCCATCGTTTTATGTAAGGGACAGTTAACCCTCACTGCATGAGTTATCCTCCCATTGCTACTTAAGAGATGTCCTGCTGATAACTGCTTTAAGAACAGCATTTTGTATCATTATTACAAGCAAGGTGATGATTATTATCTTCAGCCCTGGAAGGACTTGTCCTCTGCCAGGTTACCATAGAGGTAGAGAGCAGTAGTCTTGGCAATACAAAGGAAAACTTCATTTGAACGTGGTATTTGGCTCTGCAGCTGTGCATGGCTGTGTCTGCCAGGCACTTGGAACAGCACTTATTTCTTAGGACTTTCCTCCTTATCTTAAAAAAACTTCCAGAAAGTTTATAAGTTAATAAAGAATAAAGTGGGTTATAGTCTTTGGGCCATGTGATTTAGTATGGGTGATAAGCATCTCTGAAGGCATTATGCTGTTATCTCATGTACATAGATATGTTGTTCTCTTGTTTGAATATTCTTCTGGTGGAGTAATCAAAGGCAGGCAAATATTACAAGCTGCAGTATATATTAAGAGTAGGCATAAGGAAGTTGTGGCCAAGCACACAGGTTTCATCAACACACTTCAAGTGATGCTTTTGTTAGTGCTCTTGCAAATGTGTTATTGCCATTTTTACACCCTGTGGAAGCTGATGGTAGTTTGTATTACATTGCGTAAGACTACCTAAGGTGTTGGCTTTATGTATTTTCAGGGAAGTTAAATGTGTGTATGTGTGACAACTTCTGTGTCCTTGAAGTATTTCTAAATCATAGCTTGGCATTGCCTTGCCAGAAATAAGACTGGGCTTCTCCTTGGGAAGTGCATGAAGCTGGTCAAAGATAAGAGCCTTACATGGCTGCAGCTGTGGTCAAAAGGATCAAGGTGCTTAGCTCAGTTCTGTGCTAATTCCTCTTGGTTGTGTGTTATGGAATATTTGCTGATTTGAATAATTATTTCATATACAAGATATAATTACTTCCAAAGCATTGTGTGAGCGTGGAACACACAACTGCTTTCTCTCCTCAGGCTTTGCTATTTCAGGGTGCAGCTGTAAGCTTTGCAGTTGTCCTAAAATACGATCTTGAAATTCCAGTCTGATTCTGCCTCCTCTTATCTGTTGGTTCATTTCATGCGTTAAATTAATTTCTTTATTTACATGAAAGTAATAAGTGTTTGTAAAAACAGAAAGACTAGACATTGGAGAATGAGTGGAGCAGTGTCTCACAGGTTGGTAGGTTAAGCACACAAAAATGTGGTGATCGTGAGTTGTGTGCCTCATTTTCGAACTTTTGGAATCGTTGTTGTTGGTTTATTCTCAGTCTTGGGATACAGCTTGTTCAGAGTCATAGTACAAGAAGTCCCATTTAAACTCATCTCCAACATGCAGAACCTGACCTGTTGCTTCAAGTATGTTTCAAATAATTTGTTGGCATGTGCTTATTGAGAAACTTTAAGTTCCAAATTGCCACTGTGTGCTCTGAACTAATATTAAGACAGTATTTAAAAAAGAGGTGCAGGAAATTTAAGCGTTTGGCTTTGGTAAAAGTAGGACAGCTGTTCCCTTTAATTGCTTTTTATCTGTCACAAAAGATGTACAATAGCATAAATTTCTGTTAAAAGTTAGCTGTTTCCAGACTTTGTTTAAATGCTTATCTTAATCTTTTGTATTCATAAGGCAAAAGTAATACAGGACAAGAGAATGAAAAGCTGAATTAGTATCAAAAGTACCAAGTGAATAACGTAGTTGGATTTGCAATTTTCCAGCTCCTTGTCGTGTTCTGGATCTTACTGGCTCACGTGAAATATGGGCCCGGTTATAGACAAAGATTGGCAGCTGCTGTCATGTTTCAGTTTAGAGCATGAGCTTTATTTACCTGTTCCATGTGGTATAGCTGGAACTTTCTCTTAAGGATTCTTGGTAGCCTCTTTACAAAGAGCAGTTTTGTAGGAGAGCATAACTCTTCATGACAAATGGTCTCTAATCTATATCTCAGAAAAATAAGATCTAACTGGGGCACACTGATTTTTAAGGTTGTGTGAGATAGTTACAAGTTGGTGGCTCACTCCACAAAGCTGTGTAGGCTGTGGTACTCTGAGTATTTTTCCAATAACAGTTAGGAAAAGTATTCATTATTTATTCTTGCATCATGTGCTGTGTAATGATGGTGGTTTGAGTTGATGTGAAGTGCACCTGGTAGAGGAACAGATCCAGCTGGGAGTTGTTTCCTCGAAAGATTTTGTAGCTTATCTGTTTTTGAGTTAGATGAGTTATCTAGACTTGTTTGACATAAAACTGTGTATTTGCGTTGCATATTTGAGGAAGCACTGTTGGGATGGAAGGGAAGGGGAGAGGAGAAGGACCCGTAAAACTCTAGTGTAAGTGGAGGATGTAGGAGCACCGGGTTGAGCCTCCCCCTGTAGTTGCCTTGAAGTCTGAAACACCATCAGCACTATCACAAATAAGAAAACATAACCTAAGTCATGAAATCTTGGGTTGTAGTTTCACAGTCAGTGTAAGCGTAGGCTGATGGTAAAAGAGGTTTCACAGCCTCCTGTCTGCCACAGACTGCACACTTCTCTCCCTTTTGCTGGCACTAGCAGACTTCTCTGACTAACCAGTTGTTTTTGCCAACTTGGTTCTCCATTGGATTGGTTCCCTCGTATAGTTAACTCCATGGTCACACAAATATTTGTTCTGGCATAAGGAGTAGAATGGTATTTCGATACGAATTAGTGGCTGGGGGCAAAGTACAAGTTCAGTGCTTGAAGTACACCCTTAGCAAGTGATTTCACAAGCAGGTTGAAGAGTTCTAATATTACTCTTCCACTAAAAGAGGATGTCCCACTCTTATACCTGGCCGTTCACTGTCTCTGCCTTTCTTATACTGCTGTTGTGTGGTTCAGTATTTGCTTGTGCTCTCTTGCTGATAGATCTAAAGGTTTTAGGGTTCAGAATTGATCTGGCAGATGCTGCGTAAGCAGCTGCTAATGGCACCACAAGCACTTGTGTTGATGGGGGAAGGACAGGAAGATGAGCTGTGGGAAACTTTTTTGATGAAAATACAGTTTTATGCCTTTTTGTTATTTGAAACTGCATTATTAGTGGTTTGCTAGCTGCAAGTTCAAGTTTTTTTAGGTTGCTTTTCTCTCTCATATATCACTACTTGAAGCTCCTAAGCTAACCTTTCAGTGTTTTGTGTCGATGTTGTAATGGGGAGGGTAAGCATCAATATTTTGGTTCCACTCTTGGGCCCCAAACTTCAGAGAAATGATGCTGATTGAAATATAATTTTGTCTCATATCGTGCTGCTTTGAGTGATTCAGGCTGGAGTTGATCCAACAGATCTTCATATGAGAGGCTTTCAATTCAATTTGAAACTGCATCTTACTGTATTAGAAATACTGGTGGTGTATATTATAATTAGTCCAGAGTGGTTAGACTGGTATTCTATGCAGACTGTTATTTTAAATAGATTAAATCTTTTTGGAGGTGTTTGGTTTGCCACTAAAAATAAAACTACTGTGACAATGCCAGTATTGTCAGTGTCTATTTATGTGTTTTAAGGAAACCACTACAAAGCTGTTGTACTTTTCCCTCCCCTGATCCAAATAGTAGTATGTATTATCTTGATCACTTAAATACTGACTGCATGCTTAATAGATGTAAACTGGTTCGTTCAGGATACGATTAGAAATATTAGTGTATATTCAACTTGTTTAATGAGACTGACCTGCTTTTTTTTTTAATCTGTTTTAATAATAATGAGTCCTATTGGGAGTTAAGGAGTAGTTTTTTTCTCTACTCCATTCTGAGTCAGAGCAATAAATGTTTCTCTTGGTGGTTACTCTCCCCATCCTGTCAAGCTGTTTAGAATCATCCTGATGTAGGTTACAGACTGCTCAGTGTTTCCTCTTAAGACATTACTTTAGTAAACAAATACCTCCCTGTGTGATTCTTGGGAGGGGTGTTTTTTGTGTTCTGTGAGACTACTCACTTCAAGGTTTCCTTAAGACCATTCTGAATGTAAAGAGAAAAAAAAGGCTTTTGATAACCTTGGATAATTATGTTAAAGTTGCCGTTGGTGGATGCATCTTCTGAAAAATAAATTAGAGCCTTGGTAACTTACATCTGCAAATCGAGCTGATACCTTAATGATTGCTGTCGCTTTTAATTATTTGTTGTTTTGAGAATGATTTAATTATTTAAGCTGTTTCTTTGTATGATCCTGTGAAGAGAGGTGGGGGGGAAAAGCCCTTTGTTCAAGGGTATTTGTTGTCTAAATGAGTTAACTCCTATCAGAGTGGCTTATCTCTCCTTGCTACCAAACATATGATTGCAGTTTTTGAGACAGCTTGAAAACTTAATGCTAATAGACTCCTAATTGGCAAGTGGAGTCTCTCAGCTTTAAACTGCCAGTGCCGTGTTTTGTTAATTACATGGTAACTGTAACTCATGTAGCTGCAGACATTAACTCAGAAAAATCTGGTAATCTTACCATTAGGAGTAAAGAAATAAATAGTGCCTGTATTGAACCATAGTGAAATTGGTTTGTTGCAAATACACGGTGTTATTTGAAATTAACATCTGTGTGTGGACAGGAACTGGAAACTGGGGCTCCGAGGCAAATGAAACGGCTCTTGTTACCTTTTTAGGACATAAGAGTTACTTGAGCTCCTGGAGGAACCAGTTTTACAAATGATACCTATGAAAGGAGAGGAAACATCATTATCCTCCACAAATAAACATGGCTTGGCTTTTGGAAAGTTAATTTGTATGTAATTTGCAGGACTTGTTTCACAAAAGAACACTTGCTTTGAGTCAAAATGCTTGTTTGTGAACCTGAGGGGTTTTAATTTGCCAAGCTATGCTTTTTATTTAATGTGAGATACCAACCCGAAAGTTTAATAAAATAATGTTAGTATAACATTGCTGTTGTAATAGTTACTCTGAATGGTGTGTTCCTACTGCTCCTGCCCATTTTTGGATACTCTGGTGTGAATAGCTGTGAAAGAACACTGCTGTTAACTCTGAACCAATGTTACTTTGTGCAGATGTTTAATAACAGCAGCAAAAGGATTTCTAGGTTGTCTCCTGCCTTCATAGAAATTCAAAGACTAAATACAATAAGTATTTACCTAATCTAGTCTGTTTAGGATTAGGTGACTAGTTTTTATTCTTGGATAGACTTGTAGCAGTAAAAACACGGTAATTCAGCCTTATTAATGAATGAATGGTCTGAAGTAGGAAGGAAAATAATAGAGTTTGGGGGGAGAGGGGTTTGTTAAACAGACTTCTTTGTTAATTTACTGCCTCCAGTATAATAAACTGCAAAGTAAGTAATTGTACCATTCCTAGGAACTGGCAATTCAGAGCCAAAGGTGTGAGGGCAGAGCAAGGTCTGGAAGAGGACTGTATTGCTTGATATCCTGCCACCCCCTGTGGATGGCAGAGAGGCAATGTGGCTGGGAAATGTGATAGCAGTGGGTAACAATGTTCTCTACTGGTGGCTCATGACAGAACTGTTATCACTTCTCAAAGACAGTGATGGAAAAGAGGAAGGAGGTTAAGGTAAAGGAAATAATTCAAAGCAAAAGTATGTTTCCGAAAGCTGAAATGTCCATTTGAAAAAAAGGGAAAATTTAAAGTTGGTGGTCATTCCCATGTAAAAGAAAAAGGAGACAGCTGAGCAAGTTTGAAGAACAACTATAGAAAGGTATAGAACTGAGTTCAAAACAAACCGGTAGCAAGAAATCACAGGCACCTTTAGGGCCCCTGGATGCTGAAGGAGCACTGGCAAAAGATGAAGGCAGAGCAGAAAATCCCCCCAAATCCTTTGTCTCCAGCTGTAAAATCTTGGATGCTCACGGCTTATTCTGCAGGATTATCACTGCATACTTGCCTTTGCTCTTTACACAATATAATGGGCCTCTTTTGACACTGTCAGAGATTATGATACTGAACAGGTTTCCCCTTGCAAAGCCCTGCTTATGCTAAAGAACTGAGTACTTGCTATGAGACTGCCAAGTCTTAGTAGTGCAGTTTAATTTATAAGATATTAAGTTTCTTTTTCTTACTTGTTAGCAGGTGCAGTACAGAGAAGGGCTCAGTTTTTCGAACACTTTCCTTCCTAAGAAAAGGGTGATGATACTCGTGGAGACACTGAAACAGAAGTTTAAAGGGCCGCAATTGTGTGTGTTCTCCTGTGATTGTGTGAAGAGGAGTCAAGAAGTAAGGTTCTTGTATCCAGATATATTCCATGTAGTCTTACTCAGAGACTGCATCTTCCTTAAATTGTCTGACAGATGTAATGATCTTATGGATTGGATTTCAGTATTGGTTATGAAAGGAAATGCTGCAGGTGCATTATAGCTCTTGAGTGTAGCAGGTATTGTAGCCCTGCACAGAATAATGGAAAAGCCCTTGCTTTCAGCTTCAACAAGTAAACAATCAGACTGAAAAGAATTGATTTTGAGAAGAGAAGCTCTGTAGTGACATCAGTATTCATTTTCTGGGTTTTATTTTGATCATTTTCAGGAAATAAAAGGTCTGGAATCTGATGCTGACGTGGTGGTGGTTTTTTTGCAAACAACAGCAACTCTAGAATTAATTACAGTAAGTTTAGAAAATAAGATAGTAAATGATAATGCAGTTTCCTTTATAAAAGCCCAGATGAAGATAGTGGTCTCAAGTGTCTGTTGTTCCTCCTGAACATATCCTGCCTAGCAATTCCACTGTGAAACACTTGAATAAATGAAAAATAACTAGTTGTGAACCTGCAATTTGATAACTTGATGTAAACTGTTATTTACTCTTCCTTTCTCCTACTCTGAGAAGTGCAGTGCAGCTTCTGCCTTAGGACGTTTTCCAGGGCACAAGGCCATATTAAAAGTGCAGCTGAAAGTTTTCTTGTGTAGTTGCTTCACTTGCTACTTGGACTGTACTTCTGTTGATGATATATACGTCTCAGGCTTTTTTAGGTAATATGGGGATAATACTTTGCTACCACAGAGATGAAATGTGAAGCTGCGGAGAGTCATAGCTGTGTAGTTAAAGGTAGGAGGAGGCTGCGAGCCCTTCAAGGGCAGTCTGGGTGTTGGGGAGAGAACAACTTGTGTTGTAGAAATTGTGTGTGTTTAATGTGTCTGATTTATGTGGAGTTGGGCTGCTGTTGTCTGACTCTGGTTTCCTTGAGTGTGAGGGGACAGGGAGAGGAGCTGGTAAGAACTGGAGCCCTTGGACAGGCTGGAGACAAGGGTGGCATTTTGAGCAGAACTCCAGACAAATCTGTTAACCTTACCTGGACTTTGCCCGTGAATCTGATCAGAGAAGAGCTTGTGCCAGATGTTCACTGTTGGCTTAGAGAAGTTATCTGTACTCAGGTTTATTCCTCAAAATGATGGCAGAAGAGGCAAAGAACATGGGTGCATGGGATGTGACAGTGCTAAAGTGATTATATAGTAGCAGAGAATGATCAGTTTGTGTGTTAAAAGCTTCAGTGCCTGCATTGTTTAAACTTTAATTAGCCCTCCTTAGTGGAACAGCAAGCATGTGTTTGGAGTAATGCTTAATTTGTAATAAATTAGGAATTAGGGCAATGTTTTAATGGTAGTCGGCTTGCAGTGAAGTGATAGCTGAAACTATAAGGATTGTTAAGCATGGTGTGTGTGTGTGTGTTTTTGGCAATATAAAAGTCCATACTACTGCATGTGCATTCTTCTGCCCTCACCAGATACTCTGCCAACTGACAAATAATTGAAACAGTTTTTTGAGTGTGTAAAGTTTAGATTATTTAGAATTCAGTGCAATTGGTAGCACTGAATCACTCTGTGCTGTTCATAGGTGCACTGGCTACCAGGCAGTGTTCCTGCTTTTCAAAGTAAAATCTCTTGCCTGTAACTATTTGGTAAATACACCTGAAGCATGTATAGCATCAGGAGCTTTCCTTGACCAGTTGGTGCACTACTATAAACTTAAAAGTGTCGGTAGCTTTTCATGGTGTTGAAAAACCCTTGTATGAAGTTTTTTGGTGAGCATATTTAACATGAACAGTGAGTGAACTTACAAAGAGCACAGAATTCCAGAAGCTTTAGAGGTGAGGCTTATGACAGGAGTGGTGCCTTTTGGGCATCATCCTTAAGCATTATTGCCAGGTCTTCTGACACTGAAAACTTGAAGTTTGTTGTGGGAGTAGGGGATATGTCTTAAGTACAGAGATCACTATAGAACATTCTGGAGGATTTGGAGTGTTGTATCTACTATGAGAGTATTTTTGCTGTGAGGTTGATTTTTGGTTGGTTGGTCTTGGTTGTCTTTTGGGGTTTTTTTTGTTTGGTTGGTTTTTTGGGGTTTTTTGTTTGGTTTTTTTGTTTGTTTCTTCTTTTTCCCTCCCTATCTTTCTCCTCCATTCAAGGTCACTCTCAAAATTTTTTATGGTTAAAAATAGGAAGTCTGAGGTGCACATGTGGGTTGAAGTTTCACAGCTTCAGAGCTTACTCTTGCTTCATGTTGAGTGTAGCTTCAACTTCCTTGTCCTCTGAAAACTTTCCCCCCTTTTATTTGTTGTTTTAAAAGAAGGATAAGACATTATTCCTCCTGTAAATACTTCTCTCTCAGCATTGAGATACTGTGCCCTAATCCTGAAAACTCAGTGATTAGGAGTACTTGTGAGTCTCTTTATCTGTTGAAGGTTTCTGTACCCTCTCGAGCCGTGGGCTTGACTGTGATGTCTTAATTCTGTGTGCATACAGGGAAGGAAGTAGCACTAAATGCTTATTTGTAAGACAACTTATGCAGCACATAATGAACACCTGAAACCAGCTTTTTTTGTTCAGAGAAAGTTACTCTTGAAGTTACATGAATGAAACAAAGGGCAAAGAAACAGTTGATTGGAGGCTGTAAGCCATGGTGAAGAGTGCTTTAGTCTCTCTCTCTCCAAAAATAATGTATTTAAATTTCAGTTTTATGTTATAATTGTCTAACAGTGTTTGTTAGGATTGACATTTTGTGCTGGTATTTTATTCATATAAAAAGTACTCCATAGAAACATGTCTTTAATTAGATCTCAGTCGCTCTTTGTCCTACTGGTTAAACATTTGTTTCCAGTACAAGTCACATTACTTGATTGGATCACAAATATGGAAAACTTAAAGCCTGTAATGGTAAATATGTGGTGGCTCTGTTTGTTACAGATGAGAAGAAAAAAAATCTGAACTGTAAGGAGCAGAGTAGCCAAATAAGTCTGAGAATTGAGCAACAGTAAATCGAGTCATGTGATTACAGCAATACATACGGAAATCTCTTCAGTGCTGCAGTTACAGAAGGTTACCCAAATTTCGTAATTCCACTTCTTTTTTTGACTGTATGGCTGCTATTGTTTGAATGTAGCATGTTGAACTTCGAAAGCAATTAAATCCACAGGAATAGGAGCTCCAATCTGATGTGCCAGATGTAAACTCACATGAGGCAAGGAGACTGAAAACTTGCACAGGGCAGGAACAGTGTTGCCTTTATGTCTGAATCAAAAACAGAATTGCTGTTTCAGCATGGAATTGCCCCACCAAAACATCAGGTGCTGCCTAAAAAGCAGCTTTTTTCCACTTCTTTGTGAAATTGGTTTTTACACTTAAGTTTAATCTGATTTGGCACAGTAATGGTTTAGGTGTAATTGTCCTCTAATTTCAAGTAAGATTTGAATAAAAGTATGACCTAAAAACTATTACTGAAAAACAATGGAAAATACTATTGTGGTGTTCTTACTATGTAAGTTAAAAGGAAATATTTTTATTAAATCTACTTACTGGAGTGTAACATATATTTTAGTAAGTCACCTTTTAAAGACTGTGTTTTGAATTTAGTGTGATAAACAGAATTACAACACTTACTAGGCCTTTAAAAATGAAACTGCAAAAATGTGTATTTGAAGGGAAGATAGACTAATTGGTGAAGATTAGAGGATGTTAAAAAAAGAAGGTGAGGGTAGGTGTTTGAAATTAAAACTTACCATAAAAAAAAAGGGGGAAATAAGAGTCTGGGCTTTATACAAAGATACGCTTTATTGCAGAGATGGTGCAAAACCATAACCAGTAGTATTAACATGGCGAAATCTTTGGTGAGTGTACAAAGGTATTTATTACCACATGTTAAGATATATAAAGCAGCTATGTATCTGTTGGTATAAACCACAAGGGATTGTTTTATGTAAGAACATGAAAATATTAACACTGTCATACAGTGGGGAATCTGCACTAGGAGAGGTGAAATTGGTCTTAAATCAAGTGGGGGAGGAAGGGTTTGTTCCTTGCACAAATATGTTTTAAAACTGCCATGTTCCCATGCTTCATGTTTCCAACATCTGCAAAAAATAATTCAGCTGTAGAAAGCAATTACAAAACCATTTAGAATAAAGCATGCTGCAGTTGGGTCACTTTTGACAGGTGGAGATTTTGAAAGGGAAGATTTCAGTAAGATGCAGTGGTGGTTTCTGTAGGTGAGAGATCTTCTGAGTTCTCTTAGGCTGCAATTTAGTTCTTAAACTCACTGTTCTTTTTGAAAGTGTGTGTGGTGGATTTTGGGTTATCTTGTTTACTTGGTAGTCTTTTGTGATTAGAAGTTGTAAGGCACAGGAAATAGCTTTATAGTTCCTTCCTCCCACAAGTTGTAATTCATTTGTGGCCATCAGGATGTTTTTCTTGGCTTATCTCTTTCTGTGCAGTTTGCCTTGCACATCTGCCACATAAATTATGAAACTGAACTTGAAAAGCTGAAAATGTATTTCAGATCCTACTGTACATAATGAAGATGGTATTGTTGGTCAGAAAGTGCACAACTGCTACTTGCATAGAAAGTCTGTAATAATACCTGGTATTCATGGACTAAATGGACTGGTGTCATAGTTGTAATGGTTCTGAGGAGTGGCTGAAAAATAAGTAACTTCAAACGGTCAAGTATCTCTAATGTTGTGCTGTTACCTCTCTGTAACCTGAGGTATTTCACCAGGCATTTTGGCAGATGGGTCCCCATCTGTTTCTTCGTTGAATGTGGACTGCTGGCTTCATATTTGGTATCCATATGTTTCATCTGTAAAGCTCTAAATCTAAGCTGTGTGTTTTATAACAAAAGTGACATTACTGACAGGAGCAAAATGAAAATGCATTAAGTTTGTTACATGTTTTTTAGTTAGTTTGTCTTCTCTCAGCAAGGAGAGAGATGCTGGTTGAGACAGTATACGAGTTCACTGAGTGAAAGAACAGTACCATCTTTACTTTGAAGGCAATTAATGTCTTCTTCTCTGAATAATTACTGGTAATAATTATTAGTACATAGGCTTCTGAATGTCCATTATATTATTTGTGATAACAGGCAGATAAATGATGTCTTACTGTTCTGTCCTCTCTGTGAACGCGCTTGCATGTTGAGCTTTCTAAGGTAGTGGCAGACCATCATGGAGCAGTGAAATCTGGCACTGAAACACATCTTTGTATTTGACTTTCTTAAATCTTTTGAGTTTCTTGAAACAAAAGTTTGGACCAGTGATCAGAGCCCGGAGGAGAGGATGCTCACAGAAATACGTGGAGTTAGTAGATGCTGCCCCTGGTTACAGGGAGCTGCTTGCACCGAGTCCTGGCCTCTGGTGGTTTGGGAGGCGGTGCTGTGTGGATGGGGATCGGTTCTTTTTTAGCTCACCAATTCAAATGCTCAGCTGAAAGTATTTCATGCCCAGATGGATAAGTACTAAATGATTTTTTTTAATTGGCAAAAGTGTTTCTGGAAACTAATTAACAGTTTAATAGATGCCAAGATTCCCACACCTGGGAGTGGGGGTGGTGTATCCTGTACTCAGATAAGTTGTGTAGCTTTTTATTTACTGTGTGCTCTCAGCAGTGGAAACCAACTTCTGCACACAGTGTAAAATTGGATCATTTAATATTAAAACAACTTTTTTTGCATTCTCAGAAAGCTTTCCCTCTATTTCCACTCCTTCACAGGAACCTTTTAATCTAGATACTAAAAATAGTTTAGACGCATGACTCATAGGAGTTGAATGGTGAGGATGAGATGGTGTGTTCGCTCCTCTCCAAGGGCTTCATCTTAAATGCATGTGTGTCTGTGGGTGGAGGTCTTCTAGATAACTGTATTGTGAAAATATTGCCAGGGTCTGCCTTATCTCTTCTCCAGATGTTGAATGTTCGCTTGGCTCATTTTATAGTGTATTCATTCATTTATTCTTTTTAAAAAAAAAACAAATATGGGTACAATCTTAAACATCTAGAAGCAAAGCTACATTATTCATTGGGTTTTTTGCCTTAAGTTGTCAGCCCCTATACTGATTTTTGGGAAATGTGAAAACAAATTGCTGCTGTTGTGTTTGGATAATATTCATAAAACATGCACCATGGATCAAGTGAGCAGTAGCTCCTGGGTCCCTGTGTTGTCTTACTGGCTGAGTGCTCATCCTAGGGGCACCAGGCAGCCAAACTGCTGGGAGAAAATGAGCTGCTGGAATATAAAGCCAGAGCTGGAACTTCAGGGGAAGGGAGTTGGCTCTGCTTCCAGGTGTGAGTTACTGCTGCCTTTGTTCAGGGCTTAAGTTGAAGCTGCCACTGTGCTGGTAACACACTATCGCTTATGAGAAAGCACTCCTGTTGTCCTCTGTGTGCCTTTCCATGAAAAAACCGGGGGTGTTTAGATGGAGAGAGGAGCGGTGAATAAACCAACCATTTGTGTGTATACTCTTTATTCAGTTCAAGCAAACTTTCCTTGTGCTGTAACAATGTTTCCTGAACTGTTTAATGTCATTTATGATCCTTTCGGGTTGGATAATGCAATCTATTGACTTCTAAATCCAAGAAGCACTGCCGTAGAGCTGTGCAAGTGTTTTCTGAGGGGCTTTGTCCATGTGGACTCTAAAGACTTACTGTAAGTCTCCTTTGCTATGTCAGCAAGCGAGGTGACCAGATTTTATTCAGAGTTGGTAACATCTGTTCTGTCATGGACCAATTTAAAGTGTGCTTTGCTTCTGTTCTCTGAAAGTCACAGGAAATATGAAGACTTCCTAAAAGTAAGGAAGCTGCTAACAAAATTACAGAAGGAACGAGATTGAAGTATTAGTGTATGAGAACTGCCTATTGAAAGGATAATGTTAAATACCTTATTCAAAAGATAAAATCATGTTGTGTCTTATTTTGGCACATTAAATAACAAAAGGTTTAAATAGTTGTTTCTTGTAAGACTTTGGCACCAGACTTCATAGTGCTGTACCGTAACAGAGCTCCTCTTGTCCTCTGTTCATCCAGACTGCTCTAACAGACTAATTTCTGTCTTTAAAAAAACCCAACTTCTTTAGTGTTGTTTGTTTGAATAGCATTAATGTTCATGCTGTATGTATGACACATACATGTAAGTAAAGCTTGAATTTTTATTTCTTCTGCACTTGGTCCTTAAACATATTTGCAGAATGGTGTCTCATTGGAAACTGTTAGTGGTGGTAAAATGTCCAAAGTTTCTCATCTCAGCTTTTAGTATTTTAGTGTTCCCAGCTGTAAAATTAAAAAAAAGGAAAACAGAAGGTGCATAATCCAGTGGTGTCCTTGGAGTAATAGTTAAAGGCATAATATTATGCACATAGGAGTCCCATGTATACGTGATACTGTAATTGGTTTGAAATATACATTGAAAAAAATGTAACTGTGTAACCAGGTTCCTTGTTCCTGCTGCTGAGTCCCTCAGCACAGTGGGCAGCTTCCCAGAGGTTTGAGAAGTGTTTCTAATTAGGCTTACCCTGTCCAATCCAATACCTTTATCATCACTATAAAGAAACTGCTGTAATGTACCCTGTCTGTGGCTTCTTGTTATTTTAGTTTTCATAAGATTAGACATGGCATTTCACAAATCTTCTGTGGATCTAATGTCCAGAGATGTACTTGTGTCCTCAGTGACACCACCCACATCAATAGCAGTGCTAATCCTGGTGGTGCTTTTAATGGAGTGGTCTGACTGTTGCCCCAGGGCATACTCAAGGCTTTTAAGTTTGTGCAGAAACATTGACTAAGATCTTTCTGGTTCCTTAATATGTTTTCAAGTAAGTTCCATTCTGAAAAGATGGATGGATAGATATTTATTATTCTTTCATTACCTTTAATGTATAAATATCTTCTTTTCTCATGGTGCTTATTTTCTCTAGTGTAGGTTTTCTATGCACATGCTGTTGAAAGGTTTCTGCATGTTTAAGGGACTGCTGATATTGGAGTATTCATACATAATGCTAAGTGCGTGATGTTTGTAGATCTGAAACTTTGAGATATAATACTTTATTCCTTTCCCAATGAATGCTTATCTTAGGAATCGTTCCTTCAAAAGAGCATTGCTCCCAAAATCTAGCAACGACCTGTGAGCTTCCTTTGTGAGTTGTGATTTCATACTTGAATGTATTGTCAGGACACTGAGAGAACAGAACACCACTGACTGTGGAAAGAATGTGGAAGATAGAGGAGATGCTGGGGAGCATGAAGTGGAGATATCTAACTGTGTGATGTCCTTTTGGGAAGACTGTGGGCACTGAGCCTATTTACACATTCTAGTGCTTGCTGTAGGCTGCCTCCAGGTTCTAAGCCAAGTGTTAAGTCATGTGAACAAAGACAAAAATTGTTGCATTTTTTTCCTTTAGCAGGTTTGCTGGCATTATATATAAATCATTGCTGCTTGAGGGTTAACCTTCAAGTTTGATGCTTAATTTTAGAGTAGCTGAGCGAATACTCTTCCATTTCTGTTGCTGACTGTGTGCAGAGCCTTCTATTTCCCTATCCACATTTCCAAAGAGTTTCTGGTTCAAGGCATATGATACAGAGATATTTAGGATGCAGGGTTTTTTTCACTGTGGAACCAGCAGTGATTGATGTGGATAATTAGTTCAGGCACAACAAAACTGATTGTGATGTTACCAATTGGAAGCTATTACTAGCAGTACAGTTACACAAGTGATTGTAATCTAACAGATAATTGAGCTGACTTCAGTTACAGCATATGAATCTGTAGAGAACACCATGTGGTCCTGAACAGCGAAAAATCTTTGCTCTGGAACAAACATTTCAATTCAGGATGTTGTGTTTATTTAATTTTTTTATTAAATTCTTGTTTTTTAACACAATGAGTTTGCTGGCACAAAAGTTTTAAAAAATAATTTTTTAGCCTAGCAGAGAAAAGCATTCTTTTTCAGTGCTTATTTTGTGACTATTTTGTAGAAAAACCACTGAAGTGCTGTTGTCACTGAGAGCAGAGGGTATTTCGTGCTCACTAATATTGTCCTTCTGATCATTAGTAGCTTGATTCATGTGTTACTGTGTAAGATCAGAAGCCTGAGCAGAGTAGCTAGATACATCTCTCAGAGCCTTGTACTGGAGTATGTTGAAATCAAACACAAATAGAACTTTTCTGCAGACATTTTTATCACTTTAATAGTGTTTGTGTGTATTTATGTCCATGCTGTGGGTTATGTTCAGTATCTGCTCATAGGGAGGAGGAAGACAGGACTTGTCTTAAAATCTGCTGGGTTTTGTAGGTTACCTGTGAAGTGATCCCTGCAGTGTGTGATGTTTTATTTTCATCCACAAGCTGCCTTTCATTTCTGTGTTTTAAAGAATAGTGCTGAGGAAAATCTCATACCTGTAGGATTTTTATCCTCTTATGCCTGAAAGTTCAAGTACTTTCAGACTGTTGAAACTCTAAAGGTTGAAGTGGCAGCTACTTGGTAAACTTTTTGGTTGGACCTTGATAGCTTCTCTGATCTCAGTTTTATATGGGGAGGTACAGAACTTCTTGTTCCTTCTTGCTCTCCCTAACACCAGCTAAACGTCATTCTTACCTCAAATAATACAACTGAGGTATGTACAATACTGCTCTCACCCCTCCCATCCCTCTCCTCTCCCTGTCTTGCTTAATTTTCTGGGGTGTTTAGCACTCCGCAGGATATGACACCTGGATCCAGGTGAGACCTTTACCTCAAACTCACAAATCTCAAAATGTAACAGAACAAAATTTGAACTCTTGACAATTGGCTGAATTCTTTGAAAAAAATGTAGACAAAATAGTGGACAAAGTAGTGTTTTGGGGGTACATGGTAATCTATTAATTTTCAAAATATGTTAAAATATAGTTTATAAAATGCAGGTCAAACTTTTTTTCTGAAGAGGAAGTGTGTCTTATTGCCTGATGCAGTTGGAGGTGATCAGATATTTACAACTATTACCCATTGACTATTCATTAGCAATGTCCATTTATTCACACAGAGGAATTTAGTTTCAGAGCTGAGCTACCTATTTAGTGTTGCTATAAATTGTAGATGCAGACATTTAAAGTTGAGCTTTCTCTTGCAAGAAATTAAACTCTCTAACATTTTGCAGACTGTCACTGTGCTGCTTGTTCCATACAGATGTGACAGTGCCCTCTCTTGGCTTTTCCCAACAGGTTTTGTTTGGGGCTTTTTAAAAGAAATTATACTGAAATGAAATAATTTGTAAGGGGTAAAGTAACGAGTAAAAATCATCTGTTGACACTAATATGATTTATTAGACTTAAAATAAATGTAAGATACAGAAGAATGCAACATTCTGTGATGTTTATCAGCTCCGTTATTGCTGTGCCTTTGTTTTTGAATGTAAATACACTTTTCAGTTCAATATCTTTGTCCGTGTCAAAAGTTTCTGTAAATGTTCTTGTCACAATTTGGGGTGAATCCAGATGTAGTCTGGCAAATAACAGGGCATTTTGAACACTGATTGCAAAGTTACTTTCTGTCAGCCTTGACTGTTGTAGTGGGTTTGTTTGCAGTGTCCATGCAATCCAGCACGATTCCCTGGAAGTTGCCCAGTATAAACTAATCAGAGAGCCCCCCCTGGTGTCAGAAAGTGTCCTTGGATATTAAATTTATATCAATCACAGGAAGTCTTGGCAATCAAGCTAGTCACTTTTTCCCTTCACATCTGGACGTAAATTATTTTTTTGTTGCAAAGGTCATAGGAATCATGGGTAGGGCATGGAATGAGGGCCATAGAAAACATGGGAAAGGAAGAATAAAACTGTATTTCCACCTTTTTAGAAATGGTTATTTTTAAGTGACCTGGAGTGGTGCCAAACTATACAGTGGTGGGGTGTTTTTTTTCCTTGAAGTTTACATTTGTTGCTGAATTAAATGTGGCTTAAAGATGCTTTGGTTTGGAACATTTTGGCATTCATAAAAGAGCTTTCTCCTCCTTGCTGAGAACAATAACTTTTCTGCAGGAGGAGTTTAGAAATAGAGCGCATTTCTGTACTTAGAGAGGCTTAACTGCACCTTCTTTCTTTTGGCATGACTTAATTTCCCTTGTTTTCCTTCCATTTTCCCCTTTCAACCCCACTGCTGCTTTAGCCATGTGCTCTGAGCTCTTCCATACCTAGTGCTGCCATTTATTTTTTTCAGTAAGTTTGCATTTTTTCATGCATTTTCCATTCTTAAATTCTTTACTCTAAGAAATTAAGGAAATGCTTCATTTTATGCTTCCCCCACCCAAGCCTCCATCAAGTCTCTTGAACAAACGCTTAAGGAGGGGTTATAAAAACAAGCAGAACCTTTCCATTCAGCTCCCTGCCTTTCCTTGCTTTGGACAAGGGAACCAGTGTGCTGGAAGCTGCAAATCCTGAAGCCTGTAGCTTTGGGGTTGTGGTTTTTTTCCATGCATGTGGGAAATAAAGATGGTATTAGTTCACATTTTTATGTATGGCGAAGAAAATACCAGAAACAGAAGCTTGAGGTGTGTTCAGCATAAATGAATTTGTAAAACCTTAATTGCTGTTGTTCCAAACTGCTGCTGTGTTCCTACATCCTTTTTTTTAATATAGATTCTGTTAGCTTGCTGATTATTTATTCAGCCATGTAGCTTACACTCTCTTTAGACACAAAGTTGAATAAAATCATACATCAGGATCTGACAGCAGGAATTCTCATGCTGAGAATCGAAGATTAAGTCCAGGAATTTTATTCTGTTTTAACAATTGCCTTCTGTGTCCCCTTTCAGACTTAAGGGGATCTCATTCTTGTTTCTGCTGTTACAACTCCCAGTTCCAAGATCTTTGCTATCCTTACACCAAACAAAATTGAACGGGAATTGCTTAAATGCTGCTTTGTGCCAACTCCTATGTGTACAGAGGGATGACTATTGAACATCTTGGGCGTTTTTCTCCTTTTAGATCTTTCAGGTTCAGAAGAGGTTTTTAAGCAGCAAATGCCTTCTCCACATTGCATTATAAATAATTAGAACTTTCTTACAGTTTAATTAATTTAACTTTGTAGAGTGGTTTATGTTGAAAGTCATCTTACAGGGGGGTTTTTAGGTTCTGAAACCATTGTATGATGCACTTCTAAGTAAACTGTCAAACTTCTGACATGATGGGTGTAAACATGGTACTTCAGATACATTCCAAGTATGTAGGGAAAGCAGAGACCACCAGGTCTCCTTTCACTGCTGATTTCATTACTGTTCTGGACTCCTGCTCCAGAACTAGAGAGCTGATTTTAAAATGTTCTCTGTATGAATGAGGCTTTGGGCCTGTTCACTCACTTTAAATGTAAGGAACATGATTGTCTTATCAAATACATGTAGATGCTTTTAGCAGCACAAAGAAGGTTGCTGGGCTTATAGTTTACCTGTTTGAGAGATGGATTTAAAAAAACCCCATATTTACTATTTTAATATAAACAGTGTGGAAAAATTGCTTCCTTTTTTCCAAGTGAGGCTTTTCTGTGACCTTTTGTAGAGACAGCCTGAGCTCCCTACAATATCTACATTTCTGCACTTTCTGTTTTGCCTTAATTAAAGAAATTGAAGCTAGAAAACAGACTTTCTGGTGAATCTCACCTGCCTGACTTCAGTCGTCCATGTGATTTTTTTTTTTTTTTTGGCAAATTTTTCACCTACACCTGTTTGGTACTGATATTCTTGAGTTTCCCTTGTAGCAGTCATTCGGAAAAAAACCCCAAAAACCTCTGCCCCAGATTGAGTTATAAAGCCTGTTGCAAATAACTCTGCACTTTCACAAACCTGTAAGCAAACCATATCTAGTTGCAGAAGCTATCAGCTTTGACTCTAGTGGTTTGGGTTGGATTTTAATTTGACCAAAAGCCATTTTTACTGGACTGAATCCAGCTGTAATGTAATCCCTAGTTTCCCATCTGCATTCTTGAAGACTAATAGAGTAGTAAAACCTTCTTAAAGATAACTTAAATGTGTTGTATGGTGTCCTCAGGGTAACTTGTGCACTAAAACTGTTTTCTTTCCCACTCTGTAGAGGTATCTCATTAAGTGAGATATGCACTAGTGTCATTATTAAGTTTTCATGTGTTTCTCAGTTTTGATGCTAATCTTCATGTGTGTGAATTTTTTTCCTTTGCAGTACCAATGTGGTTATGAATTATTCAGAAATAGAGTCTAAGGTTCGGGAAGCAACCAATGATGATCCATGGGGACCTTCAGGGCAACTCATGGGAGAGATTGCCAAGTAAGTGATAATTTGACTCAGTGATGAAGAAAAGAAAGGTGCATTTTATATAAGAATGTGAAATTTGCTGCTAAATCAACGTTGCTGTATGCAGGGTAAAGTAACGAGTAATTTTTTTTTTATAAAGTCTGTATTTTTTTTTTAATGCAGAATCTTAGAATGTATGAAAACTGTCAAAAAATGAAGCCCAAATATTTTTTAAATTCTTGATTTTTCATTTATGTAGCCTCAAAATCTCTCGATATATTTGACTTTTTTGGAGTGTTTATTTTCAAAGTGCTTTTTTGTGACTTTTCCAAATAGAGGAAACAAGTCAAATTCTTCCTTGAGCTTTTTTTGTCCGTTGAAATTAGTTTGACTAGATGCAGTGGTTGTTAGGGTATTCATACTCAACGTTATGTTCATTACAAATTAGTGATGGTTATTTTACTACCTCAGATTTTTAGAATTGCACTTTATTTTGTAGTTTTGGAGTGTGAGTAAGTAAAGCCAGGGATAGCTTTTCCCCCTTGTATTGTGACCCGATGTGCCTGGGCTTGGATCACGCTGCCATCTACTGCCAGCCCTGAGTCTGAACAAGCTGTTGTGGCAAACCAGGGAGATACAACATTCACTCCTTTTGTTTAATTCCTTTAGGGCTACGTTTATGTACGAACAGTTCCCAGAACTCATGAACATGCTTTGGACTCGAATGCTGAAAGACAATAAAAAGAACTGGAGGAGGGTTTATAAGGTGTGTATCTCTGAGACTTCGTGTTGGTCTGCCAAGGACACGGTGCTTGGTGCTCGCACCGTGTTCTGGTGTAGTGCCTTGTTTAGATGCTCCTACAGCACTTCTTCCACCAGTAACCTATAATTTCTTTCCTAACTGTGTTTTATAATGCTGTTAGTGAAGTCAAAGGTGTCTTTTAAATGCTGTATATGGAAACACAAATTTTCTGCTTTTAGAAGTGTATTTAAGATGCTACTTAATGAACATAACAGAGCAATTACATTTTGCTGATATTCAGGTATTGGAGTAGCATTCACATTTGAATCTACCCAAAGGACTTGTTACAGAGCTCCATGAGAAGGAGTTAGGTTACTGAGCTATGAGGAAAACATTTTTGAAGGAATTCAAGAATACTTGAAGTAAAATGCAAACTAATCTTAATTTTCTGCCAATTTGTAATTCTTTAAAAATTGTAGTTTAACTTTGAGTGGACCAGATTTTCTTGCAGGTCTTATAATACTTTTCCAAAACACAATTAGGACGTAAAAGAACTGAGTCATTTGCATTTTTCTTGTCTTTGGCAAATTAACATGGTACAGAAACTTTTTGCTTGAGATTGTATCATGCTGCACTTAAAGTGGTGTTCGGTGTACACTGAATTATGCAAATATAACCTCATTTTTTAGAGTTGATGTAATAGACTAGCTTATAGTCTGTTTTTCTTGATGCCAGGATTGTAGCAAGACACAATTAATTCTAAAGCATGGTTTGTGATTTTCACAGGTGCTTGATGTTTTGTAGTCATAGTAATTGTTTTCCCTGAAGTACAATAGAAATTAATATTTAATGCTATCACACATAGCTACGTAATTTTATAAAGACTTCTTGGAATTGCTTATCAGGTTTGGATTGGATGAAATGTAATGGTAGTTTTAGCTGATAAAGGCACTACTTCAGAGAAGGTATATTATTTTTTTTTCTAGACAGAAATCCTCAACATAAAGAACTTAAATTAAGGTATTATTTAAACTTCATTTGTTTTGTCACTTACATAAAATTGTCCTGAAATGCAGTTTTGTATAGCCATTGAGTCTTGCAGAAGACTTTTTAAATTCCTGTAGGAATTACTTTTCAGTAAAAAAATTGAAAAACTGTTAACAAAAGAGGCAAAAGAAAATGCTTTGTTTGCAGGATTAATTTTTTCGCTTAAATTGCTACTGCTTTCCCTTAAAATAAGCAGTAGCTGATAAAGGTAACAACTTGTGATTTAGTAGTAACAAGTTGGAGTTTTACAAATACAGTTTTGATAGTCTAAAGAGCAAAAGGTTCATGTGAGGAAAACGTTTTGGTTTTTGTTTCTGTGTGAGCCATATAATAATTTATTTTAAAAGGGAAAGTCTTACTACTTACTAATTTGGGGAGGGGGGTAGATTTGCTTTTCTGTTGCCTATTTAAAAAAAAAAAAACTAAGGTAGAGCTTTTGTTCATGCAATCATAAGGTGCTTTGTATTTTTATAGTCTTTGCTGCTCCTAGCTTACCTCATAAGGAATGGATCAGAGCGTGTTGTTACAAGTGCCAGAGAACACATTTATGATTTGCGATCCCTGGAAAATTACCACTTTGTAGGTGAGCAATAGAAAAATCTTATAAGCAAATTAAAACAGTAGTTGGAGTTGTCAGTCACCTGAACCAGCTTAGAAGCTTCCCCAGTCTAATTAAAATGTGACTGTTGCCAGTTGTGTGAAGAGTGCAGAATCCAAGACGTGGGGCCCTAGAGTATTAATTAGTGAAGACAAGAACTTGCAGAAAAGACTGGCTAATAACAACAGAACCAACACAACATGAGTGTTCGGGTTTATATTAAAATATGCACTAGAGACTGGTCCCCTGTGGTGTCCGTAAAGGAATAGCTTTAATCATATGGGAAGAAAAGGTTAGAGCTCCAAAACACACACATCTGTTTGAAGCTGGGGTTTTTTTCCTCCCACCAAATAATATTTACAGTGCAAAGGCAGCAAGGCCAGTGTGTGTTTTGAATGTGAAAAAGGCTGGAAAGGAGCACATTTAGTTTATACTACTTCCCAACCGAAAGCAATTTTTCAAAAAACCAGTTTTACAATGAGACTGAGTTCTTGCAATGAAACTTGCAAAAACTGTGCTGAAAAGACTGAGGGGGAAAGGGAGATGTTTTGAGCGGTTAAAATTGCTCAAGTGGAGAATATAAGTTCTCTCTCACTCTTTATAAATCTTTCCAGTGTTTCAGCAGCAGTTAGATGTTTCTTAGTACACTGTTCAGTGAAAACTCATCTGAGGATGAAAATTGGTGTTAAGGTATTTGGTCCCTTTTAAACAGATGCAGTGGACCTCAGTAGCCATGAAATCTTTGACTGCTCTGTTCACTTTTACTTATTTTTTCCTTTTTCCCCCCATCATCTCTATCCTGCATTACCTATACAGATGAGAATGGCAAAGACCAAGGGATAAACATCCGTCAGAAGGTAAAAGAAATGGTTGAATTTGCTCAAGATGATGATCGGCTTCGGGAAGAGAGGAAGAAAGCAAAGAAGAACAAAGACAAATACATTGGGGTGTCCTCGGACAATGTTGGAGGGTTCAGATACAGTGAGTACTGGGCTTCTTCCCAATCCCCACCTTTAACTTGGTTTAGATCACCTGAATAACTGAAAGAATTTCTAATATGCTCCTTTTGATGCTTTTTATTTATATTTCTTTAACTGTCAGTGTTGCTGTTATAAAGGAAATCTTACATATTTCCCCCATGCAAATTTAAATTAATTACTTGAACAAGTCTTTTAGTTAGTCTTTTCTGATAACTAATTAGAAATGTATACAAATAACATTAATGCATTGACTTAACTCAAACTTAGCTATCTTGTTTTTATCCATAGGCAGAGCCTCCTTGTGAAATGAATGCTGCTGTAGCAGAAGTAGATAAAGAAATGCCCTTGTAAGTTAGGGTTTCTTAGTCAGTCTTTTAATTAGGGGGAAAAAAAAAAGAGTGATGATGCTTTGCACCCACCATGGCACAAGACTTGCTTTGCCTCCTCCTGCCAACCTTCTTTAGAACCTTTGGTTAATTTGGGTTAGGGCTTTTCAAGTAGTGATCCTGTTTGGGTGGCACAGTGTAGGTAGAAAGATGCCATTAGATATTTTAGTTTTTCAAGTAATCCTTGAAAAAATCTGTGGATTTTCTGCATGGATTCTGGGGTCTGTCAGATCTGACTTTAGGCACCAAGTACCTTGCTTTCTCCTTGCTTCCCAGTCCCTGCCATAGTGTGTAGCAGGGATCTGAGTTTGCTCTGGCTTTTACATCTGATATATCCCAGCATGCCATCCACGATCCAGCTGTCAGTCTGTGTTTTCTTTGGCCTAAGTAAATCCTTGCCCGCTTTTTTTAAGGGATGAGTGCTGAAGTCCCAGTGGCTCAAGGCTATGGGTTGCTAGAATTGGTGAATTCTTTGAGGAGGGTTTGGTGTAAGAGCTGAGCAGTGACTGTATAGGACTTAAAAGTTTGCCTGTCCCTCTGTGGTGCTGTGTGGAGTCTTTTTTTTAACTCTTCTTCACTGTGAGCCTTAAACTTAGATTTACTGCCTTCTGTTTTTGACAGGTTATTTCTCTGTTCTCCCTTTTTGTCATATGCAAAGTAGTTGAAAATCTTTCTCTGTGGCAGCATATATCTTGTTTTACTATATTCTTTAAGCTTTTGCTACCTGCTTGGAATTCGGGTGATTCTCTTTTTAGGAAGTACTTATGAGTCACTGTATTTGTACTTTGAGTACATGTCCCCCTGTTCTTTCACTGAGCTTATCTTTTGACTTGCTCTGTACAGAATCGTGATCTATCTTTGTGTGCCTTTCTCCATATGCTCCTTAGCACTCAGGTTTTTAAATTTAGAGGCCTAGTTTCTTTGTCTTGTATTTAATTTTTATGGTATTTTTCACTATTCCTTTATTTGTTGAGTAAAGTGAAAAATGAAAAAACCCAAAAGAATCTTTGTAGCAACACAAAACAAATCCTTTCACAGGTGAGATTTCTAATCAAAAATATTCTAGTTATTTAAATATAAAAAGCTTGTATATTTAGATTTTTTTCTTAGTTTATTTTGTCCTGAAAATACTGAGCTCTTAGCTGGTTTCTTTTTTAATTTTAAGATTTCTATTGCACAAGGAAACCCTTCTAAAGGAATCTGCATTAAAGTGCTTGAGAGCCTGACATAAGCTGAAATAAGGCCATTTTATTCTTCTGCAAAATTTAACAGCAGTACATTTCTTAGCAGTGTCTCCTCTTCCAGTGATAAAGATCTCACTGAGTATCTCATGGATTTGTAACAGGCTCTCTACTGAAAAAGTTTTATGGATCTGAACAAATGTCATTGGAGATTTGCACTTATGTCTTTAGTAAGGAAATACATGCTGTATGATATGAAAATATCAGACAGATGTAACTTAAATTTTGCACCTTGTAGTACTGGAACCCATGATTTTCTTTTTATTAAAAGAGGCTTAACTGAATACATCTTGAACATTACCTGAGCTGCAATATAATTTCTGTGTAACTTGGAGTAATTATTTTTTTCCGCTGTAATTCCATTCTACTACGCAGTTTTACTCAGCTTAAGTAAAAAAATTTGAAAAATGTGAAACACTAGTGAAAAATTATCAAAAATTGGCTTGTTCCATGTGTGTGATGGCCTGGAATATGAAATGTCTAAAACTGCTGTCTAGAAACTGAGCTTGTTTGTTTGGTTCATGCACTTGTATTTTGGGCAAAAGGTCTGATATAAGACCACAGTACAAGTTAAAGTGTACTGTGCTTCTGATAGTTAAGCCTTTGTTAAAATGGTGGCTTTTTTCTTTTGAATTAAAGTCAAGTTGGCTCTGTGTGTACAAATAGCCCAGTCTTAAGTGTTTTAACTTCCTTGATGGGATTGGATAGTAACTGTGCTTATTTCAAGTAAAACTGACAGCTGTTTTGTAGTCTAAGATACCAATATGGAGGTCTTGATTAGAAATAAGTTTTTGTTTTCTTGATAATAGTGTTCAGTAAAGATGTTCAGGGTACTCAGTGGGTGCTGAAAAGGTAAATTGCTTTACTTACTCTTTTTTTTTTTCATATCTTTAAAAGGTTTCTTTAACTGCTAAGTGTAGAAAAGAAAACAAAGTTATTGTGCATTTGTACACATGTCTTTTGATATTTTGGTACCATGCTTTTCTGTGTTCCTGAATGTGAGTGTCTGAAAAAGCCCAGTGAGTTACCTCTGAGTACAGAGCTTGGCCAGGAATGGAATATCTTGCATTAAGTGACTGTTTCAGAACTGGCACATCCCCTTTCTGATCAGCTGTCTATGCAGCCAGGATTGGTTGTGCCTCTTGTGCTTCTCCAGCAGAGTCCAAGAGGATCCTGATGTGCTGTGCAATAGGATTGTGTCATTGTCATAAACAAAAGTCTTTGAATCTGCATTCCTGCCACTTAATGATTGGCATTCCATGCTGTGCCTTGCTGTAATAGTGTTGATTCAGCACTGTGGGAGCTTTCAGGTTGCTTTGAAAATTTGTAAGGCTTTATGTATGTGGGGCAGGGGGGCTTGAGAGGGATTCCAGGAAGACCACAGGCATTTTTTTTCTTCTGTTACCTTTACTATTTCATATCTTTGTCTTACACAGGTGAAAGATATGATCCTGAGCCCAAATCCAAATGGGATGAAGAATGGGATAAAAAGCCAACTTTTCCATTCAGTGATAAATTAGGTGAGCTAAGTGACAAAATTGGCAGCAGGATCGATGATACCATCAGCAAGTTCCGAAGGAAAGATAGGGAAGACTCTCCAGAAAGGTGCAGGTACTAACTGGAATTATTTTAACATGAATTAATCTGTGAAATTGCTATTATAGAGCTGTTTGACATTGCTGAATATTTGTTATAATACTCTGCCATTCTTTTTGTCCATATGGAAACATGTTTGAGGTCAGTACCTGCTTCTTGGACTTCTTATGCAGCTCTTCCTGGCCTTAGGGAATAGTGTAGCTCTGGCAGTAGTTAACTGCTCTTGGCTGCCTTCCATTATTGCCCCAGCTTAGATAGCTGCTGGCAAAGCAGGGAAGAATTTGGCTGAAGTTTCCTAAGCTTTTCCTTGTCTCAGCAACTCAGTGGTCTTGTGCTAGTGTACCAAAGACTGCCACTTAATGCTGCACTTACCCTGAATGCTGAAGTGCCAAGGAAGAAGATTAAAATTTTTTAGACCTACCTTGACACAGTGCTGCTTCCCAGAGCTGATCCCAAGAACCACAGCCTGCAGCTGACTTCTTAAAAAAAAAGCGTATTTCAGTTGAACCTTTTCAAGAAAATTCTTCTATTTTACATCTGGTCATTAAATTTTTTCAGTAAGGCAGAAAACCTACCCTGCTTTGCCTCCAGAAAGAACTTTATGTATATCACACTTCAACAGGTGCATTGAATTTAATTATCTGGAGATCAGGTTCATACTTAACAAAATCTGAAATTGCTGTAGAGAAAGTGCTCAAGTATATTGAAATAATTCCCTTTTGGGAAACAACTTAAAATTCAAATTTGCACTGAGATTTGATTAATATTTTTTATAGGAGTATCTTCAGATACACGCATTTATATATATGGATATATATGAATATAAAAATACACATGCACACATATATATTTTACAAAACTAAAGCAATTTTGCACAGAAACAAGAAATAATGATAGTGGTAGCATTTCTGGGTAAGAGCTGGTATGGTCTTCTTGCTGGGGCATTAATAAATCATAAAACTGGTATTCTTTGCACACATCAGGGTTCCCTCTTAGAACTTACTATCAGTGGACTACAAAGAGAAGGGATCAGAAGGAAAGTAAACAATTTCAAATGTAACAATGGTATATTGCTGTGTGCTTTTCTTAGCTTTCAAAAGCAACTTGTCCCATGATGTCTGCAAAGCTCACATTTTTTTAATCTTACTTACTTTGCTTTATTTCTGATCTCTTAAACTGGATAAAGTCCTGTACTTTTCAGTGGTTTAGGCAACCTTTCTGAAGTCTAATCTTTGTCAAAAGCAGCTTATTTTGATGACTTCTCCACTGTACATCTCTACCCCAGGTGACACTGATCTTTTTCCTCTCGCTGATACTACGTTTCATTTTTGTTTTGCTCTTGTAGCCCTTGTCTCTTTTATTTTGTTTTTCTTCTATTTTTTTTTTCTATATATATCAGTTGGACTATTTGTCTTGAAATTTATAAAAGCGATAAACTCAGAACTCAAAATTAAGAGGAGGGTTTTTTGGGACATACATGAGCAAAGCCAGTTTGGTGATTGCAGGTTATCTTGTCCTAAGAAGGAATCCAGGTTGCAGCAGTATGGTTGCTTTGGCTCCCATTTTGGAACTTCACCTCTTGGCATGGTGATCAGATACCATGGAAGATATTTTTTCAAAGTGTTCAAATGAAGGGGCTTCTTTCCGCAGAAGCCATCAAAGGATCTAAGAAGATTGTACTCAAGGTTATAAAATGTCTGTATTTATTCTTAAAGATGCTGTAAGTACAAGCCTTACTGGGTGCATTATTAGCAAAATATGATACTTAAATACTGAAACTGAATGAAACATGACATTTTAATTATACTATAACTTAAGCTCAAAATATAAAAATTCTTTTGTAAATGCCTCATGGAATCCATGCATTTCTGTGTTTTCACACTTCAGCATTTTTTTTTTTTTAAAAAAAAAGCTTCCAAAAATTTACAGGCTTATTCATAGCCTGCTGCTGTATAATAACAATTAGGTTGCTATTTCACTTGGAAAAGTGACTAAATGGTGATACTCACTCAGCTGGCAAATGTGCTGTTATGTTCTATTGTTTCTGTTGTAATAACTTTATAAACATTATTACTTGAGTACCCTAAAGCCAATAAAGGCCTTGAAGCACAAAGAATGTGACTTGTGCATCTTCAACGTGCTTAATGGAATTTGGAAGAGATGGTCTTTATGTACCAGAAAACTTGGCCAAATCTCTGGATTTCTGACTTTACTCACAAAGCCAGTAGTTTGCATAGATGGGAAAAAAAAATGCTTAAAGTAATGAAGAACTTTAACAAAGAGCTAAGAAGTGTGATACAGATTGTTGAGTGTACAGTGGATTTCAGCGGAATTGCTCTACACAGAGAACTCTGGAGTAGCTGGGTCTGCTTAAATACTTAAAGTCTCAGTAAAGTGTTTTTGTTGCCTTAAAGTATGTTCCAAAAACTTAAGGCAAAGAAAAAGGTTATGTCCGTACTTTGAGTTCTGGAAGTTGTAACCATGTACTTTCTTTGCAGAGGTGTTTTTAATTATTTGGTACACTGTGAGCTAGAATTTTTATTTGTAAGTTAATTCTGTAATTCTCAGATGAAGCACCACAATTTTACTGAGCACAGTAAACACACTTAAAGTGAACATTAATCTGTACTTTTTGTTAATGTGTGGATCTCCTGAGAGGGTTTGGAAGCAGTACAGGTTGTCATGGAAAATTGAGTCTTGTAATATTTATTCTCCTTGCTGAGATATATGTATAACTTCTTTTCTCAGAAGCTTTTAGTCCTTTATTTTGGTGGAGATCACCAGAGACTCACTTTTTCATCCTTACTTTAGTGAGATTGATCTGTAGCAGTTCTGTATCAATCACTCCATAGATCAGACTTTGGTTGTTGATCGTTTCCTCAACCCACAGAGGAGGGTATGTGGACTTAGTGGACTCTGTACTGAGGACAAGAAACATATTGCAGGAAGTTGGAAAAGACTGAGCCTTACTGCATGTTGTTCTAGTCTTGGAGGCTTTAAACACACATCTAAAAGGCAACATCATCCATGCTCCTCTGAGGCTTTTAGGATGGATGTATCATACCATCTAATGTGCCGATCTGTCTTCTCTGGGGGCTCACATTAAAATCCTGATGTCACAAATGGAAATGTGGTTAGTGGTCCCCTCTGATGTGTTTGTGCACACAGGTGGGTACCTGCACAACTCCCAGACTGGGACAGTAGGGCTGCAGTCCCACATCAGGGTTGAAGTGCTTTGGAAAATGAGGTTAAGGTGGTGCCATCTGAGCTCTTGTGTCTCTGTAAGGCTGGGTCAAGCCAATCCCAGGAGTTACTGATTGGCCAGCAGCTGTAATATTTATCTTTTTAAAAGTAAAAAAATTGAAAAAGGGAGGGAGTGTTTATGTTCAATGATGTTACTGAATTGAGCTGTCGCCAGTGATGAGTAGGTAATGTGCACAGAGGAAACAACACATGCGACGTGTTCCAAAAAAGCCCACCATTGTTAGCAGAGAACAAAGGCTCCCCTCCAGAGTATATTGCAGTTACTGTCATATTCCCACTGACAAAGGGACAGCCTTTCTTAAATCTTGCAGTTTTAGTATTCTAATGCATTATTAAAATATAAAACCCTTCCGCTTTCAACTCTGTTGCTAAGGGAATTAGTATTTCAAAATATGTTTCATTGTATTTAAGCTTCCTCTACAGCAATTCTCCCTGTTACGTGCAAATCTTGATTGTAAAAGGCAACATGACTGTTGGTGGGGGCCAGTTGGTTTATTTGTAAAAGACTTGAAATATAAAAGTAGAAAATGTAATAGATTAAACAAATAGTGCACAGTGACATCTGAAAAGTTTTTGCTTTCTAAAAAGGGTGACATTTTTGTTCTTTTACATTTTAAGAATAACTGTATGCTCTGATTAGCAAATGAATAGTATCACTTGCATTGCATAATTCTGTAAACATTCTTTTCTCCACAAACATTTTAAACAATATAAGAACCTGTTTCTCTGGAAAAGGAAATGAACTGAAATATGTTGAAACCTGAAAGACAGTACCTGTATTTCGTTCATTGCTTTGTCTCTTGGTGTAAGTACTGAGCAGACCTGCCAACTTAACTTTTTGTTGGTGAAGTGTTACATAATGTGTGGAGGAGTTCCTGTCAGAAGGTAATTCAGTGTACTGGATTTAAACACTGATTTCCTATTATCCTCTGCTGTGGACTTGCAGTTCTTGTTTAACAAAATAACTTGCTTTTCTTCATCACAGAAGTACAACAGGCGCAATGCTGTGTGATGTGATGTGTTATGTAAGGGGAGACATTTCCTTTTCTCAAATGTAGGAAGAAGCCATATTTTGATTATGAGCTGTTGCTACAAGACCCTGCAGTAACCAAAACTCTTGTGGCTTAAGCCAAGTGTCCACTCAAGGAACTGACAAGTCCGTCACGAATGCTGTGCTATCACTTTTGTTTTTCTAGTGACAGTGATGAGGAAAAATCAAGAAGAGCTAAATCTCCCAAAGCTGAATTTAAAGATGAAGAGGAGACTGTGACAACGAAACACATTCATATTGCACAAGCTACAGAAATTACAACCATCAGACAGAAACGCTCAGCAAATCCTTCAAAAACCATTGACTTGGGAGCAGCAGCACATTATACAGGAGATAAAGCAAGTCCAGAACAGAATGCTGCTGCTCATCCTGCACAGCCTACAACAAAGGTGAGACAGCAGGAGGGCACAATAAAACACAGTTTTGGAAGCTGCTTTCTTCTGACCTCTGAGACAATTTCTAGTTTAGGGTAGAATTTTTATTATGCAGTCTTCAGGGTAATTATTTGATCAAAAATGTCTAGTTGTCGTTTTCAAAGTCTGTGAAACAGTTTAATTACAATCTGTGTGTGATTGATTTAAGATGTAGAACATTTTAAATATGGTCATTACTATGTTTTACTCTTCAGAAAAGCAAAGATAAAATCTTGGCCTGAAGTGTGAAGGATTCTCTGAAACTGCACACTTAGTAAAAAGTTACCAAATTCTTCAGTTATAATAAAAAAATCCAAACCTGAGTCATGAGTTTTTTAGTATTTGAGTTTACATTTAGCCACATGTCAATAAGTGCTGGCCAAAGACAAATCTGTCATCTCTTCAAAAGAAAACAAAAAACTTCTCCAAAAATCCAGAAAACTTCTCCATGTCATTTGATTGATGACATCATGCAATGAGATTGTTGTGTAATTTCTTCTTCAGGCCGCTGGACTCTCTGGCAGCAAATCATGTGATGACCTGGTTGACTTGTTTGATGGAGCCAGCCAGCCAACTTCCACAGGTAGGCATGTTTTGGTTTTATTTCAGTAAGGCACATTTGGAACCAGTTCTGAGGATAAGCTTGTCTGCTGATATATATATATATATGGTAGTAGATAAATTGAGAAATGAGTACTCAAAAATAATTTAGAACTGCCTAGAACCTTTTGTAGCAAGGCACTGTGTGTGCTATTGCATGGGACTAATAAATGTTGGCAGCACACAGATTAACTGCAGATCAGTCTGTCAGAAAATGTGTATGTAATGCAGTTATTTATAATTAACTCTAAAAGCAAGTGCAATCCACTCACATTCAAGCATTTTTCATAGTGCAGTGGAAAGGCTGGGCAGCTGGAGATGAATGATCTCCATAGAAGTTTTCATCTAAAGGATATGGTAAACTTGTTTCTTTCTTTTCCCTTGGCACTTGATCCAAACCCTAATAACAGAGATTGCTACCTAAAAGTGAAATTACTCTTTTTAAAACACATCCCTTCACTCTCTAAATGTGCAAGTCCATTGACCTTCATATGGACTTAACCTTAAGCTTTCAAAATGCAGTTTCTTTTAGGAGTGTGTTAAATTTCAGTGCATTGCATGCAGGATTAGTAGAGGATTTCAGGAGTTGGTTTGTTTCTCAAAACATAGTACTTTAAAGGCTTGTTATTGTGCTTACCACTTATGGTTATGGCATGGATTAGAAAAAGGGCTTTGAGGTTTGTTGTCTGTTGGTGCAGTTGGGAGAGAGTTAACTGTGGGCAGAATTTTTTTGTTCAAATCACTTTGAGTAGCAGATAAAAGATGTGTGTGCCTTTTCATAAGTAAGAACCTTTCACAGAACTTCTCCCTGTTACAAATAAGCAACATCTCATGATATATGGGATCATATTGACATTGTTTGTAGAAGTGTGTGTGTATCTTAGACTGAGCTGAGTGTCTGCTGACCCCTTGCTTTAAAGACAAGGTAGAATCACAGAGGCTGTACCAAAAAATGGCAGTCCAGAGTGGCTGGAGGCCACGTGTGGCTATGTGGCTGCATTCAGGCATATGTAAAGACTGCTCTTACTCACTTCTAGCTGAAGTTATGCCACTTCTGGGGGTATTGTAGGGGGAACGCCTGATTGCTATTGTGATGTATGAGCAAAGTCAGTACCGTGACCACTCAGACTTCTTCCTTTCAGTACCATCTTAATAAAATGCTATGTCTGTCAATATTTAACACACTATAAAATATAACAAAACACTACTGGAGAGGAGGGAAACTGTTATGGTACTTCAGTATCAGACATCTGTCTTAATATTTTCTTTCTTAGTTTGAATAGATCTTGAAAACTTTGTTCACTTTTTATTTTTTGGAAAGTAGGTAAAGTTTTCTTCTATGTTCTGAAATGTGTTAGTTCCTAATGATTAAAAAATAAAATTCATTTAATGTGCCTTTTTTTAATGCACAAATGTTTAAATTTAAGCAACAAGTTATTTTGTGCTATTTCTTATTTTATTAACGTCATGTACAAAGGTTTTCATTGTACATTGGAGTTACCACAGTCACATGAAATTTTATGATCCTGGAGCAGAACCACTACCCTGAATCAATGCTGAAACTTCTTCCATTCAGTTCTTTTGGCAAAAGGGATTGGAGCTTTTTTTAATTTATACATATATATATATATATATATATGTGTGTGTGTGTTTTTATCTTTTTAAAAATAAAATCATACTGAGAATAGATGTTTCCACTTCAGAGCAAACCTGCCCATATTTCAAACAGAACTATGGCAGCTTCCACATTGCAGTGTATTTAAATCTTCATCAGTTTGGCTCTTTGCTGTAGTAAGCCTTTTTTTTTTAACCTTTTTTTCGTCTTTTTCTAAAGCAGCATTTAGAAACGGTGCTGAGAAGAAGCATATTACCAGCTGGTCCTGCTAAATAACCTCTGCTGACCTGAGCAGGCAGATGGAAAGGGTTCATTTGTAGTGACAGATCTCGCATGGGAATCTTTGAGGCCAGCTCATGTTGAGAAGATTAGCACTGTCCTTCACGTGCAGGTCACTTGTTATGACCACTGTTCCTTGCAGCACAGGGTGTGGGAACATTCCCAGTGTCAGGCAAGACAGAAGGGAAGGGTCAAATGCAGCCTTTGATCTGTCCTGTGAAGGAACTGGCAGGGAAGTGATGTGAATTCAGGGAACTCAGGATTTGCTTATCTGTGTATTTTCAGGTGCAGAGATGTGGAAAAGGTTGGTTGGGCTCGGTGTTACACATTACTGAAGCAGCACGGTTTATATGTGAGGGGGTTGGTTTGTTGCCATAAAGGAGAAGACATAGGATCCGTGGTTAGAACTCCTGGAAATAACTTTTTGGTGATACTGGAGCTGAGGTTCTTTAGCTTGTGGTACCTTTCCTTAGAGAGAAACTGTGTCCAGCTTAATCTCTCTTTTCTCTCTGGAACTCGATTTCATTTGAAAACAGGCAAGAGAGGTGGAAGAAAAGTTCACTTGATGGAAAATGTTAAGGGGTTATTTTGGGTTTGAACCTAATTCTGTTTTTAAAATTAAATTAATCCCTAGGCACTTTTTCAGGCAGTCCAAGGATAATGGGTATAGCATGAGAGCATTGATTTCTTCTTTTTGGGTTTATTTTTTGAGCATGTGGTCAGGAGTATGTCATCTGTGTTACTCATTGGGCTTATAAACTCTCAAACCATTAACCTGTTCTGAACTCTGGAAGCACATATGTGATGAAAAAAATTATTTGAAAATGTTCATTGCAGTAGACAGAATAAACAGATTCAGAACAGGTTTTTTTAGCTTCATATTTTACCAGCCCCTTTTAATTCTCAGGTTTTAGTCAGAATAAAACTCGTATATAAGCATAGGTAAGACACTTACTAGATCACTTCAGAATTTGTTGAAGAAATTTCTTAACTTTGTGTGGAACCTTTTCTCTCTCTTGAAAAGGTGATAAAAGGTTTTCAGTAATGCTGTATTTGTGAAAATTCAAAGACTATCCTTGCATTCCCTCTCATGTTTTATGTCCAATACTACATGCTCAGCAAGAAGACATTTCCCCTTAGAAGAACAGTTGCCTTCCTGGCAATGTCTACAGTAAAATAACATTAAAAAGAAATACAAGTACACATGTATTAGGAAGTGAATGGTTCCTTTTATTACTGCTGGCCGTTTATTAAAAGGGAGATGGTTTTAGTTTAATTAACCCAGTTGAGAGTAGCAGATGGGGCAGAATGTCTTGCAGCGATAAGACAATTCCGAAATGGCACCAGATGTTGGAAGCTGTCCCTGGTGGTGTTTGAGTGCAGCACAGATGTTCGAGTCCCACCTGGCTGGTTCCTAAGCACTGCAGGCTAAGCAGCTGTGATGTAACCTATATAATATAGGCATAACACTAAAAGCAAAATAATTGAACTGCTGCAGCTTCTTCTAAGGGTGGGACTGCTTGGAGGTGAAATCTTTGAGGACAAATAAATAAGGTCAACTTCTTGACTTCCTTGGGTCAGTGGAATCCCTGCTTAAAAGCAGCACCAACAATAACTGGGTGATTTGGGGTTTTTTTGAACTCTTTTTCAGATTATTTTTAAAAAGCAGCTTTACAATATGGTTCTCAAATCTTCTGGTTTTATACCTTGGCTGTATCTTTGTAGTGAAAAATTGTTACTATGCTGTATTCAGAAGTTAATAATTTATGTGCTGTATACAAATGTCTAGTTGGAAAACTTAATGTTCTTCTTGTAGAAAGGGAGCAAACTTATAAAAAAATGAACACAAATGCAAGCTCTGTCCTTGAAATCCCAATTCAAGAACATTGCAGAGTCATTCATGCTTTAAGTAACACAAAAACTAAATATAAGGTGACATGTAATTTTTCATAGGAAGCATAATACATTAACTTTTATACAATAGGAATGTTTGGGTTTATGTACTATCCTTTCAAAGTTTTAATTTTACAAACTGCTAAACTAGTAGCATCAGTCCCTAGTTAAAAACTTGTTAGTGGTTTTAATATCTCTACATTTATTTTTAGAGGTGGCAAAAACTTGCGTATTTTAGTTCTTCCCTAGGAAAACAAAACTGCAAGATTGGCAAGGCAGTTGGAAATAATCCAGTTTATTGTTACTCTGGCTTGTATAAATACAGTATAGGAATGAATAGGGAAACAGAGCTGAATTAGGGAGCAGAATCAATAAATCCATTGTGTCAAGTACAGAACAGCTTTTCTTCATAAATCCCACATGCAGTTGTTGCAATGAATCTTTGCACAATCTTGTGACAGCTTTTGGTTTCCTTCTGTTTGTAGGTGAATCAACTGACCTATTTGGAGGATTTGCTGATTTTAGTTCACCTGCTGCTTCAGCAAGTTTCCCATCGTTGCAAGGTAGGATTAATTTCTGGATTGAAATGCCGTTTAAGGGTAGAAAGAGGGGAAGAGATGCCATGTGGCATTATTGAAAGTGAACTCTGTGTGTGTAACTGGACTGCAAGTTCTGCAGGAGTCAGGAAGGTACCACTGCCTGGCACAGCACATGTCTCCAGTGCCTGCATGGCTGGTTCAGTGCATGTGCAGTCACTTTGCAGGCAGCCATATAAGCCACCATCTGAAAAAAGTTTTGCTTAAAATTGGACTCAAGGTAAAATAAGATATGCTGGGAAGCCACCTAAAGCAATCAGCTTCCCTTTGAGGGAATGATTTTTGGAGCCTGCAGTGCTACACAGACAGAACAGGGCTGCAGACAAGCATGGAGTGGAGAGAGCTGGCTGGTTTTGTTTTCGAAGTTAATTTGGGCAAGTGTGTTATTTGTGGCTGCGGGTTCTAAGCCAGGGTGTGTAGGATTAAGTACAAAATCAGAAACTAATACCAAAGAGGTTGATCAGCAAATCTACCTGTGAGCCAGCTTTTAGTCAGCATGTTTATATCTCTCCCTTTGTTTTACTGTGTTACAAAAGCTGTACTGGGCATAGATTAGTTAATACACCTTTAACGTTCTTGGTAGCAAGGAACTGCTCTAAATTTTTTACAAGATTTCTTAGTCAAACCCAAGTTGTTTTGCAAACACAAAGCTGCCTACCATGCAAATAACTCCTATGTTAATACAGTTTAAATTGATACAATCCTTTATCTGCGTTAACATGATTAATCTATTCCAATCACCATTATGCAAGGGACAAGGAGTCCTGTGAAATGATTAATCATTCCTGAACAGTGTAAGCCCCTCTAGAAATCTTCTCCTTCTTGATTAATCATCTTTGAAGTCCTACTGAAGGGGCAAAACCTTCTCCCTTTTACCTCCACTTCCATTATTGGTGCTCAGTGCACAGGCCTGAACATAGAAGAAGCACACTCAGCATTTACTTATCTATCAAGAATATTTAAAGTAGGTTTTAATTTTTAATATGTAATACTAATTGAAACATTCTAATATAGCCCCTCTTTGTGAGGAAGATCAAAGCAGATGTTCTAGTAAGGCCCTAAGCTAATGAATATTAGCCCACTTCATGCACTGAAGTGCACTTGGATTTTATGAACAAATTTACTTTCCTACTATTCTTTAAATTGTAATGTCTTGCTAAAATGGAGATGACTAAAGGTTGAAAGTGTATGTTGATAAATATTTACATGAAGTGTGACAGACTGCTGCAGTTACCAGTGAGTGGGTGGGATACTGTTGTAGAAAATTACTATGGGTGGCCATTATGGAATCAGCCATTGGATAGACCAGGAAATGGAAACTGGCATTTGATTCATCTGCCCTAGCTCTACATGTTTGAGTCTTCTTTCTTGCAGCTAAAGGAACTCAAGAGATGACTTAAATGTGCATTAACTCTCAAAGCTCGTTTCATATGTCAGCAGTGTTGCTTGTGACTGCTGAAGTGCCAAAAGTATCAGTGAGACAATCAAAAGCTGATCTGGACAGTGGCTCAAACTCAGAATTTGGTTCATTGCATGGTATGAGAGCTGTTTAAATGGTGTTACTTTGTATTCAGCATCTCCTGGAGATGTTCTTTTTAAGCTTTTCTTCCCCCATCACTCCTGTGAAGTAACACCTTTCTTGTTAATACAGAAACATGTGTTTTTAAGGCAGGTAACATCTTCTCCTGTTTGACTCAAAGGTTATGACATGCTCTCAGTTCACTGGTTTGTGTCTCAACATCTGTGATGCTGAAATAGATGCTCTTGCAAGGTGTCTACAAACAGCTCATACTATTGAATCTGTCTTCACAGTGAGATACAGAGAGAGCTCTAAGTTCTGTGTTTTGATTTAAATGCTTGTCTCCAAAACCTACTATGTTGAAATGAAACAATGTTTGTGATGAACTAAGAGCTCAGCAAAGCTGCTGCTGAGACAAATGCTAGATCCAGGATTAGTTTTCTGCTTCAAGCCAAGGCATTTAGTCCGGGAATCAAATTTAGAAAACCTAATGTGTTTTACATGAGCACTTCATGGGATGGGAAGTGCTTAGTTCTTATCTCAAATAAGCATTCCCTGACAACCTGCTTTCAAATTTCTGGTTTTTATTCCCCTCAGCATGGTTTTATACAAAGAGGTACCAGTTGTATGCAACCAAATTTTGACATAGTTGTCTTTGTTTTATTGTGGTGGAATATGCTTATCAAGCGGCTCATTCCTGGCAACTGCTCTCTCAGCAAATACCAGAACGCTGAGAAAAAAAGGTTGATAAATGTTATCCAAGTTCTAGGTGTTGTTTTGACTGTAGCCTCCAGTTGTACCCCTAAGTTATCTTCCAGTTGTACTTCAGCCAAAGAAAACCTGTCCCTGCTTGTCTTGCATCCACAGGTGACATGTTATCAAACATCCTTTTACTTTCTATGTATGGGTGTTTCATATTTCCTTTCCTACCTTGTTAAAATTGTTGGAATATTCATGAGAGGGAATGATGTCCAGATGGAGGTTCTACCTGCAGATGTTAATCTGGACGGACACAGATCAGCTCTCATTTGTTTCAGTTCATGGAATATGGCATTTGCTCAGTGCCTTTCTCTAAGTCTTTCTTCTCTCTCTTCCTTCCTCCCATACTCTTGCCTTTCCTTCAGGTACAGCAGCAAGTGGAAATGGAGACTTTGGTGACTGGAGTGCCTTCAACCAAGCTTCTCCTTGTCCCAGTGCTTCATCTGGAGAGCCCGTCAGCAGCCCTGCGCAGCAGCCAGCTCTAGAGCTCTTCGGTAGCTCGCAGCCGGCTTCGGGCCAGCCTCCAGCTGCTTCAAATCCTACGGATCTTTTTGATTTGATGGGTCCCTCTCAGACAGCCATGACCACCTCCCCAAGCATGAATTTCTCCGTCGTGGGTTACAGTGCTGTGGGCATCAATTTGCCCATGGCCAGGTCACAGGTATGCTGCTATTGGTACTGTTTGCTAGTAACCCACCTGGATTAATCTCTTGCCTTTTCCTTAACCACAACATTGAAAAATAACCAGTCTCAGTCCTGGAATCCTTTAGACCTGATCACTCAGATGGAATCAGCAGGTTGTAAGAAAGTTTTGTCCAAAAATATTTGAATAGGCTACTAAAAAGAAAAGTCTTTTTATAAGCCAGTCTTCTCAGAGATGGTCTTCATTGCTCTAGGAAGTGTTGCTGCTTTGGAAGAAGTTGAGGTCGATGCTTTAAAGCCATTTCCTGCAGAATGTTACAGGTTTCCAGCCTGTTTTGTTGGGTTTTTATTGTCTTCTGTGGAAAAATTAACACTTGTTGTTTAGTCCTGTTCCCGACTGGTAAATTGTTTCAAGTCAATACCAACAAATGTCTCTTTTTTAGCCTCTGCAAACCATGAACACGATGATGCCGAAGTGTAACTCTCTTTATAATGTAAGGACAGAGATGGCCCAGAAAAATGCAAACAAAACTCTACCCACAACTTGGTCAGATCCCAGTGTAAATATCAGTTTGGACAATTTAGTACCTGGGATGCAGCCTTCCAAACCCCAACAGCCATCGCTTAATACCATGATGCAGCAACAGAGTAAGTGATCATTGCAGTGTTTTGTGTGCATGCTGAGCCCTGTCTATGTTCAGTAGACTGTCCTGAGATCCAAGTGTTCTGTTCACTGCTGTTTTCTACCTTTAGTCAGAGTTGTTCCTTAAACTGCTGCAGTGTTGTGACACAAGTGATGTTTTCTAAATGGAGATTGAAGTGCCAGGAAGCCATACCTGTGCAGGTTCTACTGCAGAGCTTGCACCATTGCTGTATCTTGATGTCAGGCTTCAGAACTTGTCTAGAACATGCAGAGCAGCATGTACTGATTAAAAAAATTATATTTAAAGCTTCTATAGATGTTTTCTGAGTCTTTACACAGAAAACAAGGAAACAAGCAAAATAAAATCACATAATCATTAAGGTTGGAAAAGACCTCCAAGATCGAGTCCAACCTGTGACCAGTCATCACCTTGTCAACCAGACCAGAGCACTGAGTGCCATGTCTTCTTGTTTCTTGGACACCTCCAGGGATGGTGACTCCACTACCTCCCTGGCCAGCCCATTCCAGTGCTTGACAATCCTTTTGGTGAAGAAATTCTTCCTGATGTCCAAATCAGGAAGTAGCTGTGAGTTTGGCCATCGTGTGTCCACATTGACAGCAGTTACCACTTCAGTCTCTTAAAATACATGAGCACCTTCAGTGTCATCAGATGTGATCAGTGATTTTTGTGTACTCTCCCTTTTCTGCAGATATGCAACAACCCATGAATGTCATGACTCAAAACTTTGCAGCCGTGAACCTCAGTTCTCAGCCCAACATGATGCCTGTTCGACCCCAGACAAACACATTGATGGGAGGGCCCATGCCTGTGGGGATGGGAATGTCCAATGTGATGTCAGGTACAATGGGAATGACCACCATGGGATCCACGCCTATGATGAACCAGGGAATGATGGGAATAAACATGAACATGGGAGTGCCAGCTACAGGAATGGGTTTGACGGGCACAATAGGAATGGGGGTACCCAATATGGCTATGACCGCTCTGACTCCTGGGACTGTACAACCCAAGCAAGATGCCTTTGCAAATTTTGCCAATTTTAGCAAATAAAGATTGTAAAATAGATAAATACAATGAAATTAAAATAAAATAAATGGGCAGACTGAATGAAGGATTTTTAGCTGCACAAATATAGCTGGAGAAGGAATGGAAAACGCTGATTAATACTTTTTTTTCTTTATCAGTTAAAGTGTCTACATAAAAAAACCAAAAGCTATTTTCTAAGTGTTGAAATAACTAGTGTTCAAAATCTGGAGAGGTGAAAGATTCTTCTAAGGATTGTGTTGGATGATTTTACAAATTTGTATTAAGACCATCAAAAAACCTTTCCTATGTAGAAGAACCAATTTTAACTTTGAGACTTGATGGAAGACTGGATTGGGGACTGGGTAAAAATGTTTGAATCTAATTTTATACTTTTCTTTTTTCTTGAAGAGCTTTGACTTTCTTTTCCCCCTCTCCCTGATCGCTTTGTCATAATTGGATCATTCCTTTTACTACCACTGAGTCCACAATTGTGAAGTCACTCAAGTACTATGATCAGTTTTTTATAAGAATATATATTTTTGTCCAAAAATGGCTTACATATGTGACTATGGCTAATTCAAAGGGACCTGGAATGTATATATACTTTTGCTAATGTTCCAGCCACACTGCTGTATTACCCAAATTTTTATTATAAAAATCCTCTCTCAGAAATTTGGTGATCAACAGATTTTTGGGGTCTTAACATGCTTCTAATGTTATATCTGATATCCTGTGCAAGTCTGGGAGAAGCTTTATCCAAGACTGCTGGAAGGTTTCCTTTCAGAAAACTCCAGAAAATCCACTTTCTTGGAGTTCTTTTCCAGTGGCACTTGGTGTCCTTTGTGGACCAATGTCCCTGTGCAGCCACTGGTTTAGGGCATCAGCAGCAGGTGAATCACACTTCAGTGATGTAAATCTATTACCCAGCCTAGCCCAAAGGCATTGGATCTTGGCTTTTATACAACACTTGATGATTCTTTTGTGTAAATATGACATTAGCAGCTGTGGAATCCAATAGAGGAGTTAAAAAAATATATATATTAATAAAGGAGACCTGTAGCAGTCAAAGATTTAATGGATTTACTGAAAGCAAAAGAATGAATTAAGATTTTTTGGGTTTTTGTTTTTCCTTCTGTAATTCTGCATTTAAGTTCACATGAATCAAGATTTTAGAATCTGGAACACAAAGACATTGTTACATTCACAAGCTGGGAATATTGTTAAGAATAAGCACTATACTATAGGTATGAAATTTATCGCCTCCCTTTTCTTATGTTGGATTTCTTTTTTATTATTAAATTGATAAAACTTTGTTTCCATTGTATTCATAATGTTCTGTTATACATAACATTAAAATGTTCATTAAAATCAATGTTGGGCTGCTTTTCCTTTCATTCCATTTGACGTTTATGAGAGCATTTGGGAAAAAAAAATAATTATAATTTGGGCAAAGTAATTTTTATAAATAATTTAAAATTGTTTAATGACTTCTTATCTGAAGCCTTTCCTATCTGGCTCTACTGTTAGGAATTAAAAATGAAGCAGGCAAGATATCCTGACCCGCTCCAGCCTTGCTAATGCTCCATCTACAACATTTCTAATTAGGCAGAAATTCATGTACTTCAGCTAAGTGGTAATGAAAAGTGATTCATTTGCTGAATAAGAGATGAGAGTGAGTGTAATTAGCTGACTGCGGTTTTTAATCTTTCAACAATTCAATGTGTTTAAATTAGTTTCAAAGAATAGGAGCTTTCAAGTGTTGTTACATCAAAGTAATCAAGGCAGGCTTCAGTGGCTGGGTAGGAGAGATCGCTCTGGTTCCTGTTCTGAAACCTTTACACTTATTTGGAATAATCATCCTCAAATCCTTTAGTTGGAACAGATGGCAAGACTCAAATTCTTGCTTCAATCTACACAAAATTGTGGTGGGAAGAAAGCTGGTTCCAGGGATGGTAGATGGGGGGGGGCAAGGAAAACTAAAACCTGTAGTCAGTGTTACCCTGTCATGCTGGAGGGGTGCAGTGCTGCTCAGTCCTCTGTGGAAGGTTTTTGGATGAGTATTCCTCATGGTGTCCTTTTAAGGTGGGTTTGTCTGGTGAAATAGTTTTGAGTTGAAGGATCATGTCCCTGTTCAGCTTGTTCACATCTTTTCAGAGGAACCAGTGAGTTACCTTCTAATCAAGACATGAATGGTAGTGAAGCAGATTTGTCAGGGGTGAGAGTAACTCCAGTGGGAAATGTGTGGTCACTTTGTAGTGGATCGTTGTGGTTGTGCCAATTACACCTTAGTCAAGGGTACACAGGCTCAGGGAGCAGCTGCAGTGCTGAACTGATCACTGTTCATCCTATGGGTCAATATGCTTGTTATGGAGTGGGAAAAGCAGCTTTGTCAGCCACATCATCTGCAAGTGGATAAGAACAAAGTCCCTTGATCCAAAACAAGCATCAGAAAAGAAACCCCAGAAGGATTCCTTCATCCCTGTGCGTATTTTCTGCAGTGGGGCAGCCTGGGCCATGGAAGTTTTGTCCCATTCTCTCTCCTACTTCAGGGACATGGATCACAGGTACTAGTACTTAGCAGAATATAGTTTAGATTTTTAGATAAAAATTGAATGTAAAATGGGTTGTGGTTGTTTAATATTGAATTTATTTAAGATAAATATCATAAAATATTTTCATTTCTAGAATTTCAGATACAAGCAAAATAATATCTTTAAACTTGAAATTATCTTTCCAGGTGAAAACCAAATGCACTAATGTGTGAATGGGGACAGGTACACCACCATTTATCAGCTGCCCCCCAGTAAAATGTTAATATAACCAAAATCATGCTGCTGTGTTAGTTAGTACAACTCCTTTCTTCATTTTTAAAGCCAGGTCCATCTGTACCTGTGATCTCTGGTTTTGGCTGGCTGGGTGCTGTGTAGCACTTGACTGTATGGTGTGTGTATATGTACAGAGAATTCTGTATATAGACTTCTACGAGTTAACTGTGTGTCTGGTCCTAAGAGGTAAACTTTTACCACTTCTGGATTCTGTAACTTCTAAACTCAGTAAGAGTTCAGTTAAAATGAGTGAAATCTCTTGTAGAGGATGTCTCTAGGAGAGGAGAAATGGGCAGCGGAATCCAGTTCTGTTTTCCTTTTTTTTTTTTTTTATTTTTAATAGAATTTAAAAAAAAAAGGCATCTTGGTATGTACAAAGGAGTAATAAACTGCAGCACAGGTGCAGGTTCAGTGATAACTGGAGCATCCACCATGTTCTACAAAAGAAATTATATTCAAAACAGCTAAACAAGGGTATTTATAGCAGCATCTGTTTCAGCTCTATGTGTCAGCTAAGAACAGTCTGACACAGCTTAGGGGAGGTGGGGGAGGGATTTATCAATGAAGTGTTTACATAATGCAGGCAGGCATTGTATACTCAAGGTGATACCAGCTATAACAGGATAACAAATATCTAAAGACACTTTTATTCTCAGAGGCCTTTGCTCCAGGAGTCGCTCTACAAAATTGCCTCCATGTTCCTCTGTGCATGACTGTAAACACTTTCATAGCAGATGACATTTTATAGTACCATCACTTGGTTCTGATTAAAGCTTTTAATGCAGAAGGGTTTGATTTGAGGGGGTTTTTAATTTATTTTTTTTCCTTGCCCCCAAGTTTTATTCCAAGGTGTCTGACTAAAATTCAGAATTGTTCTGGGCCTGTTAGGCTTGCAGACACATTGAGACTCTTTATTTTAGGCAAAGTATTTGACTGCAAAGGGAACTTTTTTGTTAATACTGAACTGTCAGTGCAGTAAAAAAATGCTCATTGTGCAGGGCCAGGTAATTTCTGACAGATTGGATGGGGGAAACTAAAAGTATGAATGAGAGATTTGGAAACTAAATCCTGAATACCTGCCTGCTTTTTATTTCCCTCTGGAACTCTGCCTGCAGCCCAGGAACAGGGGTTGCCCTCTGTTTTCCTGGCAATGGAAGTGCAGCTCCTTTTTGGGACAAAGCAGGGCTGATGCTCTCGCTGGCTGTTGCTGCAGGGTGAGAAGGGCCGAGGGTCTGTGCGGTTCCTGCCCCTCAGCCAGAAACAGAATCCATATGAAAGCCTCATATTTGGAGCTGATTTGAACATTTTAAATGTTTCTGAGGGCAAAGAGCTTCCTGTGGGTGGTGGCAGGAGGATGGTTGTTGTCCTTGCCCTGCTTTTGGGAGCTGCTTTTACAGCTTTGAGGAAAGAAGTTGCAGAGAATAACTCAGTGAGCTGGGTTAATGAGCCTGGGAAAGATGGCTTGTGGAATTTGTAAGTCAACCTGTACAGCCTGATCAATGATCTGGTCACAGTTTTATCTAGTGGGATGCAGTGGAATTTTGCTTCTCTCTGTAAAATGACCTTTAAAAACTGAGATGTCTCGTTTTCATTTTTCCTGTGTTTCTGCATCCACTATTCACATAAAGAACGACAAGAGGTAAGAGCAGTTCTACAGAATGGGGAAAACGAAGAAAGGTGCGTTTGCAGAACTCAGTGTATCCCTGGATTCTGCAGCTGGAGGTTCTTTACATGGAGTAATCCAGCCTCTACATCCATGTAAATTCTGTGTGGTACAGCACAGCGAAAGCTCAGTTCATCTCTGGTTTTAAAAATGTCTTTGCTCCTCACAAATTTGCAGATTTTTTTTATTCATGCCATAAGGTACTGGTTCAGTAATTAACTGGTTCTTTAATGGAGCTACAATTACTTTGTTTCATGAGAAGGGGGGGAGAAAAGAATGTACACCAAGACAGAGCTACTTTCGACATCTGGGAACCTCCTAACAGCTGGCTATCTAATGAATATGCATCTGCTTAAGAGGCTGTAGGCCATTAATAAACCAATAGATATAAAACAGAAACAATCTTTGTCAGCTTCAAATGAGATTGGGTGCAATGTGCTGTGAAGTGTCACTGTCACATTGAATCCAGCCGGGCAGGTTAACGGCGGCTCCGTGGCGGAAAAGGCGGACGCAGGGAGAGGGCTGGGCCTGCTGAGCTCTGCGGGCGCTTTCTGCTGCATTTTTCCTCCTTATTTCTCCCGGTACCAGTTGGGTTTGAGCCACTGGTGACCTTTTATTTGCCACTCCAGCTAGTCTTGTCTTTTTCAGTCTGACAGAGGAGGATGTGGGTTTTCCCACACAAATGGTTTGAGCGACACGGAAAATCAGTCGCCTGAATAAATGACTGGGGAGAAGTTACAGGAATGTGATAAAAATGCACCTATTTGACTGAGACCTGGGGCTTTGTAAGGAGGCTCAGAACGGCCCTAGAGCCATGTTGTACAACAAGATTGTTGTAGGGTGAAATAAATACTCTTAAAGCATTGACAATTACCTTGTGTGACTGTATAGGTATCTCTGACCCCTTAAGAGTTCCATCTGCACTTGTTCCAAGGTGTGTAGGCTCAGATGTTGTCCCAAGCTGTATCAGCATTTGGTACCTGATAGTTGTGTTGTTCTTCACCTTTGTTTCCTGTGGCAACTCCCATAAAAAGTGAAATAGGTTTATTTTAGACATTTATTTTATCCCTTCTGCACAGTTCAGCTTAGTCCAGCGTGTCCTTGCTTTTAAGGAGTGATCACACTGAGCAGTAACCTCTCACAGCAGTGAGAAATGTTAACTAGGTGGCATTTTCCTAAGTGAAAATCCATGATTTCCTCTCAAGCCCAGCAATGGAACAAGGCACTGTCAGCTGCAGAAGAGCTGGGATGCAGATGCCCCTGGGACAGGGGTAGGGACAGCTTTTATTTTTGGTTTCAGAGAACTGGAGTAGCAATTTTGTACCTCACCTGGATTCTGCTTTAGAGCCAAAGTTAGACCATACACATTTCAGTTCTCAGGAAACTCAATTGATATTTGGGTTAGTTTTCTTTGTAGCTCAGTTGTAAAGGGCAGTCTTTGTTTTAGCAGAAAGATCACTGTAACATTAAGCTTCCCCCCCCCTAATTTACAGGTTTTCATTCTGAGAAAACAGAAGTAAGAAAAATTAAAATGGGAAGATAAGAGATCTGTAATTACTGCAGATCTTTTCTAGCATCTTCTAAAGAGAGAAAATTATTGCACCTTGTATTATCACATTGATATAATTTAAACCAAAATCTGTTAAAAAGGTTGACTTAATTCTTGGAATACTGTTTGTCTTAGCCTTAGTTGTAAAACAGAAGATTATCCAAAGTCTGTGTCAGAGTTGCACCTTCGCTGGTTCAAATTGAAGTTAAACTGCAGGGTTTACATCAAGGCTGGCCGTAAACAGGGGGTGTGAACCTTTGCACTAGAGCTGAGCATCTTCCTGAGTTTTGCAGGGGTGGGATTTTCTCTCCGTGCTCCGGCTGCAGGCTCTGCTGCTCTGCCCCAGCCCCGTCTCTGGGCAGCAGAAAGTGTTTGTCCACATCGAGTGGAGCAGGTTGGACACTGCTCAGCCACCCACCTGCCCTCCCCCCGAGCTCTGCCGTTCATCCCAGCATTAGCAGAACTCTCAGATGCGACGGTTTTATCTTTTTTTGAGGCAGACAAAAGATCTCGCTGAAAAGGAGGGCTGTCCTTTTAAGTACTTTCACTTTTCAAGGTCATTTGTGCAGCTTTTATCAATCAGAAAGCTAAATCCATACAAAAAGCATCTATAATGAACCAAGCATATCTCGAACCTTATCCCTTCAGTTGAATATGAATTATCCAGGAAGGTGCTTCATTGACCAAGTTCAGCATTCCTGTGAACACTTACAAAGTAAGCAGAGAAGCCACTACTATTGTGGTTTGGCATCTATCAGTTTCTTGTCTTTTCTTTCTGTAATTGATTTATTAATTACAGTATCTTAATGATCTATTTAAAATAAATAAACCATTTACACCATTTCAAAGGTATTTTGTGATGTTCAGCTGATATTAAAATAGCACCAGCCTTATGTGCTTTTTCAGCAAGTGACCTAATTAGTTAATAAAGTAATTGAATATTAAAAAGGATGTTGCAAGTGATTAAAATTTAAGAGCCTTCAGAACATTATTAAAGCTATAAATCATACATCACTGTTTTAATTTGCATAGCTACAGAATTACTAATGGTCCCACATGCATAAGCTACTTGGCAATTAGTCTTTTAACAAACTGTTGGTGATACTACGAGGTTACCAAAATCTTTCCCCATTTTGTTTTTGCAAACAAAACCCAGGATTGGAGAACACTAAGGGTTAAATTCCTGAAAGCCAGGAAATTTGGTTCTTTCAGTTGTCTCTTTGCCTGCCTCTGTTTGTCCCTTGTCCCTCCACGTCTTGCCAAGTCCCGCTGAGGTGGAGCCTCCAGGTGGTTTTCCAGCCCAGTCTAACGTGCATGAGTCTCCTTACCTGATGCTGGGACCTTCTCCATGTTTATCCCATTTTTATCTCATACTGCCACAACTGTCACAGTGCCCCTTTCCTTCCCCTGGACTCCTGGTCCATGCTGCTGTGGGGCACACTGAGCAAAGAGAGTGTGGCAGTCAGACCTGAGCTTTGTCCCATGGATGTTACCTTTGGGCTGTGAGAGAACCACACCACGGAGAACCACTCCATATGCTGGGGCTTGCAGCTCGTGGGAAACCTGAAGTATCTGCAAATTAAAAGAGGGTTGGGAATATGGGATCTTCCTGCCCTGTGCAGCCCTGGCACTGAGGGTCAGCTGCCCAGGGCCTCGGGCTGACTGCAGGCAGGGGAAGAGACAGGATGACAGTTTTCAACTTAATTAGACGCAAACTGCTTTGGCCAGATGAGCTGCCCTGGTCTCCCCTCTCACCAGCATCCAGCACCTCTGGACAGCGATGGTTCCTGGCCCTGGGAATTATGTCCAGCAGAGCACGGTCCAGTGCTCAGTCAGAGAGCAGGTCTGTCTCTGGCTTCAGGACTTGCAGCTTGACAAGAGGCACGACAGTGCTGGGGGCAAAGCCAGTGACCTGGTGTGCAATGGAGCACAACCCCAGCACTAGCAGCTCCGTGTTGGAGCAGCCAGGAGGGGAAAGCCCCTGGAGCTCTGGCCGTGGCCAGGCTGCACAGCCTCTTCCCCCAGAGCATCCCCACCTCCTCCCCGGGCTCCCAGGGGCACCCAGTCCACTCTGTTTGCTCCCACCCAGGGCCAGGCTCACAGCAAAGACAGCTGTCCAAGCAGTTGCCAATTTCCCCACCGTTTTCTTTAAGGCAGGTTCTGCACAGAATCACATAATCATGGAGTGGTTTGGGTTGGAAGGACCTTAGAGATCATCTCATTCCAACCCCCCTGCTATGGGGAGGGGCAACTCCCACTAGATTAATTTGTTCCAAGCCCCATCCAACCTGGCCTTGAACACTGCCACAGATGGGGCATCCACAACTTCTCCAGACAGGCTGTTCCAGTTCCTCACCACCCTCACAGCCAAGAATTTCTTCCTAATATCTAATCTCAACCTCCCCTCTTTCAGTTTGAAACCATTCCTCCTTGTCCTGTCACTGCATGCTCTTGTCTCCTCTCTCTTTAGGAGATGGGATTTCAGCATCCCAGCCCATTTCAAGGACTGGTGCCTGTGTGGCTCTTGCTTCCTCTCCTGCTCTCCCACCCTGCCCGGCTCAGTTGCTGCTGGTGGCTGCCTGAGTGAGCTGGACCCTTCATCTTGTAAGCTTCGAGTCCTTTCCTTTTCCTTTTTTCCCAAAAGAAAAAAAAAAAAAAAAAAAAAAAAAGACATTACAGAACAGCATTTACATGCAAAACAAAGATGTTTCATCCAGTCAGCAGAAGCCTTGATGTAGTTTTAGCTATTAAAGTGTTACATTACCAGCATCGTGCAGCAAAAACTTTTCAGGAGTCTCCTTTGAAGCTTTTATTGAGGTCAGGGGCTGCAGCCTCTTGCAATCTTTCCATGTCAGCCTACAGCAGTTTTTGAAAGCCCTTACACTGGATATTGTGACAAAGGCCAGCTCTTTGTTCATTAGTTTATACTCAGTAATAGATGTAAGGCCAGGTTGGAGGATGCTCTCGGCAAGCAATTCACACTCTGCTGCACTAACGTTTGCCATGGCTGGAATAGCTGGAGACAGTACAACCCTCTTTTAAAGGGTCTGTGTTTTTAATTAAAATACCAAACTGAGAAATGGGTGACTGCAGAGCATTTTGACCCAACAAGGAATGACAAGCACATGTCTGCTTTCAAAATAAATTAATTAACACCTACTATCTTACTGGTTTAAACTGTCAGCACGTGAGGAGGGTGGGCAAACCCAGATGCAAAGCATTTCTCAACTAAGCTACACGCATTCCAATGTTCCTGCAATACCAGCAGCACACCGAGGCACGCACTCCGGAACACCCAGCTCCAAAGGTGAGCTGGAGGGGACTGGAACAGATTCCAATCCACACCACTGGGCTGATTTTAGGGCAAGTCACATCAACAAGCTGTTTCAAGCTTGACTGCACTGCCCAGTTTCACTTCAACATTACAGCATCACACACCAGTGTGAGAAGGGGGTCAGGAGCACGTGCTGGGGTTGCACAGCAGCCACACCCACTTGGGACCTTTGGACAAGCATATTCTGCCCACATGAGATATTCAATTCTTAAACACCTGGTTAACAAAACACTGCAAACACGTGCAATTCCAGAAGCAAACGGAGCCCGTGTGTCTCACCTGATAACACTTTCACAATGCCATGTACCACATGTGAGTAAAACAGCTCCTTATGGAAAAAGCCCATTCCATATAGGACCCCTTCCCTGTGAGACATTCCTTCAAGGGAGGACAACTAAAAGCCATTTCCTTGCTCTCAGATTTAAACACTTCCATAGTCTGGTGGTGGCAAGAGGGAAAACTGAGGATTTGTCTCACAGCTTCAGCTCAGGCTCTGCTGAAAACATTTGGGAGCAGCTGGGCACAAGGGCTGCCCATCCAGCTTCAGATGTGCCTCTGCAAATTTGGAAGGTGGTTTTTAGCCACAGAGCTCAGCCCACTGGCCAAGATCTAACAGTGGGCCAGGAAGCACTGTCACCTCACACACAGTTTTTCAAGCCTGCCAAAATACTGATTTGCTCCAAAGGCAATTCCAAGTGACACTGCAAGAGTTACTGTCAGAGTATCTTCCCATTGCATGACCTGCTACAGCATCTGCACCAAAGCCAAAACACAAGAGGATAGGCATGTTCCTGCTCTCACAAGGTATTAGAGGAATAAATATATTCCCCTGAACACTGTTTTGAACCTGTTTATCCCTGTGTTTGGAACAGTCCCGGATACAAGGAGATCCTCCTGAGAGTTCCCCCCACCATTTTTCAGCTTCCCACTGCTCTCATTTCCAAGCACCCAAGGCAACTACAATTAACTTTCCTCCAGCTGGTTCTTTCACCACCTTTGGGGTGTTGCCTAACAATTGCTCACTTTTCCCCAAAAGAATAAGCAAAGAGCCCTTGTTCCCAGCAGAGAAGTGTAAGATCAGGAACATTCTACTTTCTGGTCCAGCTTGTCCCATGCTCCCAATCCATACCCTGGCTGACTCCGCTCTGTGCTCTTTCCGCCGAGCGCGGTGCAGCGTCCTGTTTGCCATCCTTCCTGCTGCTCTGTGCCATTAGCACGATACCATCAGTTTTTCCACTCAGTTTCCCACATCCTTTTCCTGATCAACATGTTGTACAATTGTTCTATTGACTACACTCTGATGGAAAAAACGTACCAAGCCTGAGCCTCATCCCCCAAAGGGCAGGACAGCAAGGGGTGGTTTCCTGCTTTGAGCCTGTGCTGCTGCCTTTACAGATAACGCTGCCACAGCACCCATATTCTCAAAGAACAGTATTTTATAGAATTTACTTCACTGCATCATGGTGCATAAATGATCCATGATTTCCTTCTGCAAATATACAACAAGATATGGACATCCAGAGAGCATTGTTTTACAGCCTGGACAGCGCTGCCAGTGGCCCTGTTTCCAGATGTGTTCTAGCAGACCCAACACCAGAAAGTACTGACCCCCACACTCCTCCCACAGCCAATGTTCCCTCCAGCCATGGTCCTCGTCCATTCTGGACAGCTACAGGACTCCCCCCTTACACCCCGAGGCACCCAGAGGAGTTACCTGGGAGAGATGCTCCTGCAGCTTGGCCCAGCCGTGGTTTCCTCCAACTGCTGACTCCCACTGAGTTCTTCAGATTTGTGTCTGCACATTCCCTGAGACAACTCTGGTGATGTTTTGCCTACCCCGGGGTCCCCTTTGCAGGCTCTGGTGCAAACACACAACTCAGCTTGCAGAGATGCCCCTAAACTAATACATGAGGACTGATTTTTGGCCCATTCCTGGCATCACTCTTGTTGCCAGCCTTGACCTGGAGGTGCAAGCTGCCCAGGGAAGTGGTGGAGTCACCATCCCTGGGGGTGTTCAAGAAACCACTGGACACTGGTCTAATTGACAAGGTGGTAATCAGATTGGATTTGATGACCTTGGCGGTCTTTTCCAATCTAAATGATTCAGTGACTGTGTGAGGACTCTCTTCAGTGACTCCAGCCTTGCCACCACGCCAGGACAGCTGTTTTAAGGAGGGAGGGGGACTTGATCCGTCCAGCTGCGGAAGGAGGGGATGCTCTGCTAACCCATCACTGCTCCCACGATGACCACAGCACCGGCAGCCTTGACCTGCGCCCTGTGAAGCACCCGGAGAGCGGGGACAGCACACACAAACACACGCACTCCCCCGTGTCCCACCGCGGTGCCCGCAGAGCGGTTCCCAGGGCGGTGTTTTTGGGATGTCCCGCTGCTTTTCCCGGCCCTTTCCCGCGGGATCGCGAGCGCCGCCGCCGGGGCTTTCCCTGCCCGCTGCTGCCCCCTGGCGGGGCGCGGCCGAAGCGCGGCCCGAGGCGCTCCCGGCGGGGATGGGAGCGGGAATGGGAACGGGTGTCCGGGAATGTCAGCCCGGGGGTGTCACCAGCTGCGGGTACCTCCGCTGGGTCCGAATCTCCCGATGGAAGCATCAGAGGATTCCCGCTCGCTATAGCGCGCCTGGCGCTTCCATGGCTGCGCCGCCCGGGCCCGGGGAGAGAAGCTCTGGCCGAGATTCCCAGAGCCTGAAAGGCTGCAGCACGCAGGGGAGTCTTTGGACAGCCTTCCTGGAGCATTTAATGCCCGTGGAAGAGAGAAATCCAGAACCATGAAAATCTCCCCTGCCCTTTCCCAGAGAACAGGACTCCTGCTCAGAAAGGGACCATTCCCTCCATCCCACGCCGTGCCCGTCCGTCTCCCACCTGGGATGGGGTTCCCTGGAGCAGGGTCCCTGCACAGAGCGGGAGCCCCTCTCACCCTTCTGCCCATCCCATCTGGATGGGATTCCTCAGATGGAGCACTCGGGCTGGACTCTCCCTTTGCTTTGAGCCATTCAGTCCAGCAGCTGCAGGAACAGGGTGTGTGAGGTTTGGAGCAATGTCTCAGAGGAGGCCAGGCCATCAAAATTAAGCTGTAAAACTCTCTGGGCAATTGTCAGACAGGATTTTTATATATAAAGAGTCAAAGTATTCACCCTCCCAAACTACCCTGTAAAAGGATCTGCACAAACAGGAGTATCCTGGAGTGATTCCTTTACAGCTGGACTTGTGCACTCTAGAAGACCACAGTTCTGCTGCCACACTGGCTGCAAACCACCTTGTAAGAAACCAGGGAAACACCAAGATAGGGCAGACTCCCAGTGTAAAACACTTTAAAACGCAAATCAAAGTCCATGGGTTGCAGACCTTTTCTGTGAATTCTTTCAGATCCTGCTCATTACATGCAGCCTCATACTGCCACTCCTGGCTTTAAACTGCAGATTTTGCTCTTTAAATAGTTCCCATTGCAATGGGAGTTACTCCTTTAGCAAACGTCAGAATTCCAGAGCATGGGTATGTTACCATCTCCGATGCTACAACCACAGAGTTAACAAAGAAACCTAAAACAGTTTGGCTTGGAAGGGACCTTAAAATCATCTCATTCTAATCCCCTGCCATGGGCAGGGACACTTTCCACTAGACCAGGTAGCTCCAAGCCCTATCCAACCCAGCCTTGAACACTTGCAGGGATGGGGCAGGCACAGCTTCTCTGGGCAACCTGTGCCAGGCCCTTCTTCTCACAGGGAACAGTTTCTTCCTAAGAAGACATCTCTGATCCAAATACATCAGCATCGCTTACCATGGGAACAAAAGGGTTCCTGGAAGAGAGAGTCCCCACTGGCTATGCACACACTTGGCTGCTGGCTCTGGAACTCCCCAGTTCCTGAAAAAACTTCTCCTGATGGCATGGTGGAAGACCACACAGTGAGGAAACAGACCTTTGGGTGATCAGGCCAATGGTTGTTACACTCTTCAGCAGGAAGTTCACTTCCCTTCTGCACCTCAAAAAGACAGGTATAAAGATATTCTTATTTTGTAGATTAAGACCCTTTTGAACAAACACACATGACTGGTTTGTTCCCAAATCATGTGTCTAGATAGCAGTGCTGCATCCAAACCTGGTGGTCTCCCCTTCCAGCATCTGTCCTCACCACCACAGTAACAGCTCCGTCACTGACACAAGTGTATTGGCAGAGCACAAAAACAAATCATGCTTTGAGGCAAACTGTTACACAGATATATTTATTGCACTGCAGTCTTAGCAATTTTAAATATAAACATTTATATCTGGAAAGCAGAATATTGCAAATTCAGTATTATTCAGTATGTTCATAGCAGCATCAGCTTCCTAAGAAACAAAATATTTAGGAAGACAGAGGAGGAATTACAAATGAGTTACACTCTCATTTATCACCATCTGACCCAAACATGGAACTGCAGCTGTGAAACAGATATTGAAGTCCTTGAAGACATCAGTAATTTCAGGACTGAAGTGCATCACTGTACCTGATATCCCACACAGTTCTTGTGTGCCGAGGTGTGAGTCTAACAGTCATGTGCCTGGAGAGGGCAGATGGTGGATGTATCTGCATTACCTGACAGAGAGAGTTTTAGTAACAATACTTAGCACTTCCCACCTCCCCAGATCCTTGCAAGACAGGCAAGGATTGCTCTTAGATGTGTTGCAGCTGTGGAGCATCAGGGAGAGGGAGGGAAGTGACTTGCCAAGGCCACAGTGAGCGAGTAGAGATCAGAATTTGTCAGCCCCTAACTCCCAATCCCATGTCACTCTGGTAGATTATTCTGCTCCTCTCTGGTTCCTTAAGAAGTTTTATAGATGACTGATTGGTTAACAAGTGCAACAAGTTGTCCATGCAACTACAGTAGATCTGCTCCCCTCATAATGCATCTGTGGGGCATCCACAGCTGCTCTGGGCAACTTCTGCCAGTGTCTCACTGCCCTCACAGTAAAGAGTTTCTTCACAATATCTAATCTAACCCTACTCTCTGTCAGTTTGAAGCCTTTCCCCCTCGTCCTGTCACTACATATTCTTGCAAATAGTCTCTCTCCATCCTTCTTGTAGGCTCCCTTCAGGTCCAAAAAGGCTGCAATTAGGTTGCCCCTAATTCTTCTCTTTCCCAGGCTCAACAATTCCAATTCTCTCAGCCTTTCCTGGTTTATGATATCTTAATGACACTAAGAATTCCACACATTCTTTGGTTTTCCATATTTTAGTTTTCCAATACTATTTCTAGTAAGTAATAGCCTTTCATAATGTTACAACAAAGAATGTCTTAGGATTGCTATGGAACAAACCTCAAATTTTTAATCCAATGTTAAGAAGCAAAAGCATGAACTGAAATACTTCTGGGCTGCAGATGATGCAGACCTCAGCATTAATGTTTTACACTTGGCAGTGCAGGCAGGACAGAAAAGATCTTCATATAAATTGGCAGTATTTGGCAGTTTTGCTCTTCAAAAACTCAGTGTTTCCAGTTTGCTGTCCCTGCTGCCTCTCCGTTTTCCTTCAACATCCTGGATGAAGTCAGTTTCCACCTGTGTCATTTAGGTCAGTGCCAGTAAGAAACAAATAGGGTGAGTGTGGGCAACATGGTAGACAGAATGTCAAATTCAATAAAAATAAGACACCTTTTTTGGATCTGCCTTTTTTCCTGGACACCTCATCACCCACAGAGATTCACAGCTGCAAGTGGGTGACTGTGACAGCAAACAAGGAAAACCTAGTGCTGTGGGAAGTAAAATAAGTAACAAAATTATTTTTAAAAAACTTTTGAGTTTACTTTCAAAAGTAGTATTACCCAAGATAAGTAATTCTTCTGACCAAGTAATTCCAAAAGTGTGAAGAGAACAATGTGAAAATCAAGACTAGACAAAGGCTATCTGGGTTCAAAACTAGGCAGCTCAAAACTATTCCTTAGGGAGGGGGAAAAACCAGCAGGCAGTCAGGCTTATTTCTGCTGAGACCTTGCCCTGCTGAGGGAAAAGAAACAAGGAATCCAAAAACTGAAGGACAAGAAGCAGATGGAAAACAGCACTCACTGATTAATTCATCAATCACCTGGGGAGGACTAAGTACCTCTCTAGATCAGAAATAAAACCTTGCAGGCAATTAACAAGCTGGACAAGTCAGTTGAGAGAAGGAACTAAACCCACACTTTTTTACAAGCTCCTCTTTTAACTTTGGCCTCACCTCTTCTGCTACCACAGCCCTGTTTAAGAAGTGTTCAATAAAAACCATGCAAAACCATTTCACTGTACAAATAAAACTGCCACTCCTAAAAGTGCGACTTAGCTCCCTGCTGAAGCAGGTGGGCAATGGGAAGGTACACGATGACACCAGGAGATATGTCTGTGACATCACATTCCAAGACTGGCATTACATCATTTCTGCACCTGGAATTGTAACATTTCACAAGTTTCATATTTGTCTGCCGTTTTAAAAATTATTCCTAAAATTCCTCAAATTATTCCAACACTCCTCCAAAGTTAGTTCAGAAAACTGCTCCCTATAGTTCAGTACCTCACCACAAACACACTTTAGGAACCACTGCTGAGCACCAGGATGAGCAAAGTCCTGGAAATATGGGACAGGGAACCTGTGGATCCTTTTCAAAGGTTCTTTGTATCTGCCCAAAGCTTTTTCACTCTCCCACATCTCTGTCTTGTAGGACTGCCTCCTGCTCCACTCTTCATTCCTTTGGTGTGCCTGTGCTCCCAGCACCTTTGTGGCACTGCAGCCAAGAGAGGAAGGGCTGGGAGCACACAACTTATTGAACAAAAACTTGATGTTGAGTTTGGAAAAGGAAAAACATGGAAAGAAAAAACCACAAACAATTAAAAAAACTCCCAAGCTCAATTGTTTTCTTTTTCTATTTTTTTTTTAAACAGATTTATGTGAATACTTAGGTGAGGTAGAAGAATTCAATTCAGAACATGACATTCAATTTTATGTAGAGAGCAACATTATCTGAAGTTTAAAACACCCAAGTGTCAGCACACATACAGGATCATTTCCTTAATTACAATCATGATGCTTGAAAGACACAATATCCATAAAACAGCATTTTAATAATGCACTTTAATGCCAGAAAAAAGTGGGAAAAGGAAGACATTTTGGAAGATCTGAAGTTGCAGAAGAGGAAGCAGCTTGGAAATAAAGAGAAAGGGGAACAGGGCAGTAGGAAACAAATGAAAAAACCAACAAATAGGCCATTACATCTAAAGTGGAAGCGAGAATTTTAGCCAGCTTCACAGATGAGAGGAGGAACATTTTAACAATGAGGTAGAGCAAAAAAAGTAGACAAACTGTAGTTCTTAACCAGGTTTGCTGACCAAGGTGATGATTCTGGAAGAACAGGTCAGGATGATATAAAAATCAAGGCACAAATGCAAGTCTAAGCACCAGTATTTTTCATAAAATGTAAACAAAGAAAGTTGTAGATATGTGAAGAAACAAACACCTGCAAGGTTTCAGAGAAAAACTTGGGATTAAAGGAAACACTGAGACTTCCAGGAGCAACTGAGAACTTGGGCAAGTGTCAGTTGACAAGGAAGAAGGGCAGGACAGCTACAAGAACATTCATGGTAGTTTTATCTTATTTAATGCATAAGGCAATACAAGGCAGACAAACAGAATTAAGAACATGAGATAAAGAATGGCAAGAATTCAATTAGATGTCATAGCACACAGGCCTGAGGGTAATCTGGCACCCTTTGGTCAAATACAAAGGAAAGAGGAGAAGTCAAAACCAGTAGCCTTTGGCATGAATAGAAAGGCAGAGAGGAGTCATCCCAAGCACCTGAAATAAAAATAAAGCTGTCAGAATACAGAGGGGGAAAAAAAACCCAACCAAGAACAGAATGAAGAAAATATTCACTTGCAATAAAAGCTGCTGGGAAATCAGGAGCAGAAATAAGCACCTTGTTTCTAGCTTCACATGTTTCTAATCATTTGTGAGGGTTCTGGTTAGTTGGCAACCACAAAGAAAGTCAACCAGGAAAGGTTCAGAAAGCCAAAACAACTAGGGATGAATACAAGAACAGTCCTCATAAACTAGAGTTCAGAACATCCTGAGGAGACAAAGTACTGACAGGAGAAGAGGGAAGAAAAATGAGCACATGAACACAACCAAGAACAGAACAGAAGGAGAGGAATCAAGACCGTCCAAGATACGAATATTTTCAGTGTCTGGTTTCAGTTCATAGTGGGAAAGGATTACAATAAAGCAATGTATAATAAGAACCTGTAGATAGTATTTCATTTCTTTCTTTTCTTTTTTGCTCATGACGGAACTGTTTTGCCTCAACAGTACTTTTTATTCTGAGGCACTTCTGTCCCAGGCTGAACTTGGGTTTGCAGCTCATCAGCTGTCGAAGTCCCATGTCATGTGAAATGCTGACAGAGGTTTCAGGCTCCCCGAGAGGCAAAACCAGCTGCTTTGTGTGTCTGGCAACTCCTGCTAAATGATTTCTGTGATTCACCCAAACACTGGACATACCCCTTATTGGCAAGCAAGCAGAATGCTGCATTTGCAGCAACAAACATCTATGTCACCCACAGAACAGCCATTCAATTTGAGAACTTATGACCTCTATATGCAATACAAGACCTGCTATAAAGCAATTTCCTAACTTCATCTTAAACACACAGAGCTCTTGCAAAGCACAAGGTAGCTGAGATGAATACAGGAATAGCAGCATGAATTCTAGTGTCCTTTGACAACAAAGGGAAAATACTAGATAATGTAACAGCTTCATTCACACTCAAACTTCTGCATGTGGGTCTCTTGGAAATCAGTTTATACCTGCAGAACCCTGGCCTGATGTACAATAGTTTAACAGCCTTGCTAAAATAAAACATTGAGGAGTTGAGTTTGACTTTTGTACTTCAAAGCATTTTCAGGTACACCTCTGAAGCTCAGTTCAACTGGAATTAGATGATGCATCATTCACATGCATAGGAAAGACGCATGAAGTTTTTTGTTCCATGAGAACTGCTGGAGACACAGCACCTCTGGTTTCAACAGAGGGAGCTTGAAAGGCTCTTAGATACAGTACAAGTGTGCTCAGCACAAACACATCTGAGAAAAACCCTACACCTTTGCCACCTTCACTATTACACTACGTAGTATATAGTTCAAAATATAACAGTACAATTTTCCATCTGCATCCACAGCACTCACAGATAAACTCCAAACATGGAGGTCCCTGGCTCAGCTACATCACCTGCTTGCTGGTGACTCAGGGCCAAAGCAGAGCATTGCAATGAAAAGCCTAAGCTTTGATACGGAAACAAATTACAGTCCTGCCATCACTCACATTAAAAGAGCAGCTTTCAGTTAAGGGGTTTTCTATCACACAGGGCATTACAGAGCTAACTATGATGAAGAGGCCAATAACCATCAGTAGTACATCACTCCACCTTTTTACAAACTATTTCAAAATGACTGTCAGAATTATGTCTGGAAAAGAGAACATCCATGTAACAGCAGCAGATAAACTGTTGGTTTCATTAGCAATCTCCTCTTGAGAATACTCACAGTATTCAAAAGAGCATTTCTGATTCATTGCAGGTGGAGATCTTAAGCTCCTTAAATGTGTGGCACAAGTAGCTCCTATAACAGGCTACACCAAAGTTCTGTTCCAACCCACTCCATTTAGCTTCTTTGTAAGGAGCAGTGGGATCTGGGCTTACCTCCCCCATATCACAGAAACGACTGCATTGCTGACCTTGTCCTCAGATCCCCAACAGGGATCTAAGGAAGCTGCTTTGGCATCAAGCTCAGGATGCTCTAGTTACAATTATTTCCCCTACCTTGTTACGGCAATGGGAAACCAGCCACGGTACCATCATACTGAAGACAACTCTAAATAGCAATGGGAGCTGCAGCAGCAAGTCATGCTATCAAATAAATACACTGACCAAAGCTCAGCCAAGTCAGTGTGCCAAATGGACAAGCAAGACATTCTCCCCTCGAATAAAAATCTGGTTTATGTGACGTGTGAACACCTGTTGATAATCCACTTTGGGCCTCCTTTTTCTCCGTGACTGGCTTCTTCCACGGGTGCCACCAGCACTGGCACCCTCTGTGTGGGCAGTCCTGCTGCCCACCTCAGCTTCACCTCTGGCAGCCAAACTGTCACCTGGTGTCTTCTTTTCTCCAGCTCTGCCCGAGTGTTTCTGCCTCTCACGCTCCTCTTCTGCTCTGCCTCGCCCTTTCAATCCCAGTGTCTGAGAGTCACTTGTCAGGGCCAGCTCCTCTGAGACAGTCTTTGAGTCAGCTCCCTTCTTTCCCGAGGACTCCTGAAGTTTGAGTCTGTCAAACAGCTGTAAAAGGACATTTGTGTCTATGACCACATTCATAAAACAAGAGAGTCTGCTTGTTCCACATTTGGTATTTGCATAGATGATCCCAAACCAGAGCTCACAAGACACAATCAGTGAAGAATCTTCATCAGCAATAAAGACTATGTTTTCTTACCCAAGTCAAACAGTGACAAAAAGTGAATGGATTTCTTGCACGGTCATGAGTGTCTTTATGTGAGCACCAAGGAATTTAATTTGGGGAGAAACACTGCTGTGTGGTAGCATTTAACTTTGGTCAGGAACAACAGAGAGATACTAAGTTGCTCCATTAGCTCATTTTCCCAATGCTTTTGTAATGTTGTCAGTGTTAGAGACATTTCCATCCTTGTGTCATGAATGCCTAAGATAAGGGGCCTCCATTAGCAAAGGGTGCAGAGTGAAAAAGTGAGGGACCTTTTGTGTTCCCCAAACCACACTAGAAGTTGTTGTGTGGGTATTCTGGGAGGTGAGCAGACCATAAACGATAGAAAAATAATAAAAGCTACAGCAGCAGATCCAAAGCGCTGTATGAACTCACTAATCTAAGAATACATGGTGCTGAAATGGGGAAAGAAACTGCTTTTACTCTGGCAGCAGGCAAGCTTTTATAGAATTCTGACAAATGAGAAGGATTCTTGGTTAGCCTGTCTCATCCCAGCAACAGGATGGAAAACCAATCCCTGTGAGAGTGGGCTAAAGGAACAATGACAACTTGATTATTTTTAACTAATCTTTAAAAAAGGAAGGGTGGGATCTATCAGAAAGCAGATTTAAATGGCAGGAATTTGAAAGCAAACTCCTCACAATGAAACCGTTTATATGTTTTTGTGATGCTTCTCTGATGTTCAAAAGGCCCAGAGCTGTTGCCATTCAATGGGCACAGCCCTGTCACATTTTTTTTCCCTTCATTGTTCAGAAGTTCATTTATCATCTCTTCAGTTCTCAGCTTGGTAAACAACTCTATTTGCAGCTGGATCCTACACAGTGTCTTGCTTTGGAGCAAGAATCCTGGGCTTCACAGTACCCAGACTGGAGGCTCAAGTGACCAAACAGCCGTGTTGTTTCTCTGGCTGAAGACACAGACTGTGGCTCCATGAATGTCTGTACCAGGGGGATGCTCTGCCACATCCCCTGACAGGACAAACATGGACCCAATCAGTCACAGGTGCAGAAAACACACAGAACAAATAAACCAAAACCCACAGTGAGCTTCTAGAAGCTCAGCCTATTGCACTAAGCAGTGGCAGCAACTGTGATCTGAATAATAGGGACTCTAAAGTGGAACTTTAATAACACTGAACTATGGCCAAAGTACTTTCCAAAAGGTCAGAAAACATTTTGGGTGGTTTTCCCCCTCAATTCAAGTAATTTTAAAGTCATCTGTAATAAAAGGAGGTAAACTATTTCAAATATAAATACATTTTCCAATCAATTCTCCCCTTTTACTACTTTGTAAAAGGAGATATTAAATAAAAAAAAGAACACTGGAGATGGTCACCTACCCGAGTCAGTGTGAGCTGAGGTTCTGCATAGAAAGCTTTGCCCATTACTGGTTTCCTGTAAGTCTCATCCACATCTGTCAGGGCCTAGAAGAGAAAAAAAATAGAAAGGTCAAAATGAAAAGAACACATGAAGCAGCTTTGGGCCAGCTCTGTGTCGAAGTATAATGAAATTATGTCCTTTCTGAGAGAAATTCCATCCTAGGAACAAGCTGTGCTTTGGAGCTGGTTTGTTAATCATCTAAATTGTACTGAGGTATAAAAGCAGCAGCAAAGTGTTGCATCCATTCTGCATTACTTACAAATCTTTGTAGCCTTGCCAGCAAAATTCTCCCCACCTCCCCATTTCCAAACTTTTCACAGCTCCAGGCTCACAAATATTTAATAGCTGCTTTTTCATCCACTGTCTTTAAGATCTTCACGAGGTAGAGCACAGGGAAAAGCTTTAGTCGCTGACAGCCCAGTGATGTTAGTGAAAGAAAACAGAGAAGCAACAATCGCTATAAAAAGATTGGGTTTTGCAGAGAAACGTTTGGAAGCTTCTGATATTTCTTATACAAGGAATGGGCTCTTATACAAAACCTTTGAAGATGCTGGGAACACCTCAAAGCTTCTCTCTCACCTAAAATCTCTCTAAAATGGTTGGGCACCTCCCAGACATACCAGCCCAGCACCAAGCACCACTTACACTTCAAACTCAGCACTTGGTGCCAGAGCAAATTAGTTTGTGAACCACAAGACCACACGAACCTTCTTCAAATGTCATTTGCTTAAACCTGCTGCAAATTTCAAGTTTTCAACAAAACAAGTCGTAAGTCAAGAGCTGGAACAATAATTACCATATTCCAGAATTTGTCAAATGCCACCAGAAATCCTGTGCAGACTCCACGAAGCCCTTTGAAAGTGCGGATGTGAACATTAATTTTGACACCATCTCGGACACAACGATGAAGTTCCCCCAGTGGGCTGCCTTCATGGACTAAAACAGAAAGAGAACATCACCAGCCTTCAACAAAATATAAAGAATCATAGAATAGAATTGCAGAATGCTTTGGGTTGGAAGGCACCTTAAAGATCATCCCATTCCGTTCCACTGCCATGGGCAGGGACACCTTCCACTAGACCAGGCTGCTCAGAGTTCCATCCAACTTGGCCTTGGACACTTCCAGGGATGGGGCAGCCACAACTTCTTTGGGCAACCTCACCACCCTCACAGTAAAGAATTGCTTACTAATATCTAGTCTAAACTTAGTCTTATGCCATTGCCCCTCGTCCTGTCACTACATTCTCTTGTAAAAAATCTCTCTCCAATATATACCTGTGTGTGTGTATAGAAATCTACTCTATGTACAAATATGGCAGATCTTGACACAACACTTGTCTTCACAGCAAAGGGAATGAGAAGCCCCAGAGCACTGTAACACACTGCAGTTGCAATTACCAGACCACCAAAACTCCTCTTACAGTGGGGACAGCCAAGACTTCAGAAAATGGGAAGCTTTTGCTTTACATAACCCACAGCCAGATCAGCCTTAGCTGGAAAACATTCTGCTACTTTTCAAAACCATATTAAGTACTGCTAATCATAAATAAAAGTGGTTCAGAGGGAATAGAGAGCTCATGGGGGCAGAGTTAGTTCCTCAGAAAAGACAAATGTCTGGTTAAAGCTACCTCAGATTAGCTATGAGCTGTGAATAAAGGATTGTATCAGATCTGTTTATTTTCTTTACAAGGAGACTTCTGAAACAATGACTCAAAATCCTTCAACTAACTAAACTGGACCAGTCTAAATTGATGAAAATGTATTGTTTCACTTAAAATTTCAGCAGCCAACTGAACATCCTTCAAAGACATACAGAGCTTTGGCAGGGGAATAAAATGACTCTAAGCAGCAGCCAGCAATGAAACCATGCTAAACTACAGGGCAATAATGCTTTTAGCCAGGGCAAAACTCAAGGAATTCAGTAAAACACATGGCTTACCTGGCACACACAAGCCTTATCCACACACTAGAAATCTTTGCAAGTGTAAGTTATCTAAAGGGTAAATATTATTTACTTTGCAACTTCCACCCACGCCACGATGAAGCCATTGCAGTGATAAATCACAGGTACCCATTTGCCTGTGCAAACACAGCCCCAGGGTGGCTCTACAATTCCTACTGAGAGTCAGGGAAAAGACTTGGTCTGAAATCTCACACAGTTCTTCATATTAATAAAATATGTGAGTCAGAGATGATCTCTCACCTTGTGCTTTAGGGACTGTATATTCAAGGTTTGATTTGCACAGTAGAAAATGCTTCCTGTGAGTGTAAAGTTACTGTATGACAGCTGATCTGCAGGATTGGGCTGCAGGGTAATTCACAGCCACAGCAGGGAAATCTAAAGCAGTTTCCTCTGAATAAATCTAACCATGTTTATTTTTTGAGATCCGTTGTCCTCTTGCCATCCCCCTCCAGCTGGATAACTGGAGGAAATTGGTTTCACACAGAGCATAAGCTATCTCAGCACCTCCCAGCTTTGTTTATGGGGGTCTTTCTGTGAGTCTCTGTGCCTCCTTCAGCTGAACTGATGACAAACTTATGTTCTGAATTCACAGATCCACCATGGGAACCACAGACAACACCACCATGATATCAGACTGAGGCTTTTAATCAGTTAACAGCGTTTTTTCTAACCAACCCTGAGAATTTGAATAATAATTTAAAATCTAATCTTTTTTTATATATATTTTAAACTCCAATATTCGCTTTACATAGAAATTTTATCTACAACTTTATATAAAAATCCAAATACAAACCTTATTTCCAACTACTCCTCTGCCTGTCAGCACTCTGGAAAACACTATAGAGCTCCACCAAATCTAGACTTGGCCCACTTTTCCTTGCTGTGTAAGTTCTGACTTCTCCATGGCAAACCTCCAGTTTCACCTGACTAAAAGGGCAGAACACATCATCCAAAAACCTCTAAACAACCTGACATCTCAGAAAAAATAAAACCAGCAACGCAAGGAATTTATTTTTGGAACACACCCCTTCTGCAAGCACCAGGGGCTGTAATGACCAGGCTCTGCGTGCAGCTGTGCATCCTGATGCTGTTAAATACCAGTATTAATTATATATGGCAATGAATACATTGTGTTTTGGTATCTAAGCATGAAAAAAGTTCTGTTTTGGGTATTCAGCATTGAACATTTTGGACTTTGCCTTTTCCTATAAAGAACATTAAGGAGACGGTGGTGAAGAGATACTGATTTAAAAAAAAAAAAAAACAACATACCAGTATTTTTAATTAAGTGCCCTAAAGTTATATCTCATTTGATAGCAATGCTATTTGATCCTTGGTGTGGGTGCACAAGTGGCACCCCTTCAGTTTAGGGGGTATTACCAGGACTGCACGCATAAATTTACACCAAGAAACTTGTATCACCATCACAACCGATGAATTTAGCAACATCACGGCTGCCTCCCACCTCAATCCACTCCGTGTTATCAGGAACACCAGGAAGTATGTCTAGTAACCAAGTAACAGCGGTGTGTTACAGACTCCCCCTGTGGCTAGGATCTAACTATGAGCTGCACGGCTCAAACCGGATTCCTGGTTTTAAATAGCACTTTTGAAAGTCCCGCAGTTTCTCATCCTCTTTCCCCTTAAAATCAAGCGGATGTCATTAACCAAGGAACAGACATCACCATACAAAGTCAGTGTCATCTCTGCCTGAGCAGCTCCGTGAAACGCAGTTCCCCATTCGTGCACACCATTTCACAGGATCGCAGAACGGTCCGGGGGTTGGAAAGGGACCTTTAAGGTTATCTCTCTGGGCACGGACACCTTCCACTAACCTGTGTTGCTCAGAGCCTCGTCCGACCTGGCCCCGAACGCCTCCAGGGCTGGGACAGCCACACCTTCCCGTGCAACCTGTGCCCGTGTCTCACCACCCGAGCCCCTTTTCGCACGGAGCGCTCCCATCTCGCCCACCGTCCTCTCACCTCCCGACTCCCCCAAACTCCATCCCAGCCGCATCCCTCC
>VXBX01008145.1:1489700-1501433 GCA_013400415.1 Scytalopus superciliaris | reverse complement strand
ATACGCGGGATGCGCGGGGTGCGGGGCCGGTGCGGTCCCAACGCCGTGCGCAGGATGTGGGGCCGGTGCGCACCCAACGCCATACGCGGGATGCGCGGGGTGCGGGGCCGGTGCGCACCCAACGCCGGGCGCGGGGAGCGTTGGCCCAACGGCGGCGGGCGGCGGGATGGAGCGCAGGACCACCAGGCACTGCCGGCTCCGCACCCGGGCGACACAGAGGTCGCCCCCCGCACACGGGGAGGTCGCGGCTCCCATCGGGGGGTTGCGCGTCAAGGTGAAGGAGCCGCAGCCGCGGGACCCCCCGGGGCACAGCGGAGGAGGGGAGGAGGGCGGGCGCTTCCCGGCTCCGGGGGCGGTTAAAAAGGAGGCGCGCGGGGCCATCAAGAGAGAAGCGAGCCGGGAAAGGGGCACCGGTGACAACCAGAACGGGCAGGAGATGCTGGAGCACAGAGGGAATGGGAGTAAGCCCTGGAGAAGAGCTGCTGTCAAAGTGGAGCCGCCCACGGTGGCGTTTGAGGCGCGCCCGGTGAAGGTGGAGAAGAGCGATGCCCAGGCTGGATCCCTTTGCAGGGCCGCTCCAGCCAGCCCCGATGACCGCAAGGTCCGGCAGTGTGAGGACCGTGGGTGCCCTCCTGAAGATCAGAAACCCCCGGCTGTGTTTCACCCCTTACCTTCCGTGTCCCATGTACAGATCCAAGGTGCTTGGCCCTCGCAGCTGATCCATATGACTCCAGTGCCGGTAAAACAAGTGCCACTTCAGTTGCAGCCTTTAGTGCAGCCTCCAAAGATTGAAACGAAAAACATTCCCTTCACAGTCCTGCCCTCCGATTCAGGTATTGTGGTCAGAGAGCTTGCAAGGGTCCAGTCAGTGGCACACAAGGTGACAGGTTATCAGGCAGGAGAACACAAGTGGAAAGGTCATGTTAGAGAACCATCCCTTTGGATAGACAGGAGTTAGCACAACTTTCTTACACAGAATTACACATCAACACATGGGAGCACAGAGTTCTGTAGTGCAATTCTGTCTACTTGCTCCTTGGCTACATGAAACCTGTTAGTGTACAGAATTACGTTGAATTGTGATTGCAGGTTTAAGATCAGGAATCTGCTTGATTTTTAGAGCTACAAAGCATTCATACACCTCTGAGAAAACATGAATGTTAAATGAGGAGCGTTTTGAAATACCTGGATTAGAAGCTTTTTTTTTTTAAAATATCTAGGCTTTTTAAAATAATCACTTAAAGTGAGGTCTTAAAGACTCAGAAACTTTTGCCCTTTATTGATGGTGTGATAGAGTTAATTTCCAGGCCTTTTTCAGAGAGGAAATTGCTTGCTCAGGGATCAGCTGTAAGGGGTCTGGAGATTCGCCATGTCTCCAGCTCAATTTAAATGCAGCCTGTGTTTACAAAGAGCCAAAGCCGGGTATCATGTAACAGTCATTTGGGAACACAGATTCCTCCAACAAAGTGAGTGTCCAGATCTGAAAAAACTAAAAATGCAACACAATCCAACCAGAAACCCGGAGTAGCAACAACCTCAGCTGAGAAGGCAAGGACTACACAGGTGTGGGACTGAACAGCCCTACCATGCTTAGATCTGGTCCCTGCATCCTTAGGGCTTTGGATATGAGTTCTGGTGGTGATAACAAATTCGCAGCGATGTGGTCTATGCTATACAACGTTTAGTTTATAAATCCATAAGAAAGCAATCCAGCCAAATGAAATGCAAAGTGATGTGTTAACAGCCCTATATTTCATCTTTTTTTGTTTGTTTTTTAATAATTTGTAACAAAAACCAGGTAAATGATTCCTTGCACAGTGACTCAGTAAAGGTTAGTGGAGAATAACCCCTTGGCCCTAGTTATTTTTTAGGAACTGCTCTCCAAATGTGCTCTCCATCTGTTCTGAAGCTCTAGTGAATCTGTTACCAAATATCCTCTGGATGTACCAATTAACGTAACCTGTACTGCCGTATTCCCTGGAAGATGATCATCTTTCCTGGCCTTGTTGCACAGGTATGCCAGACACTCCGTTCAGCAAGACCAAAAGTGGCCGTGTGAAGCGTCCCATGAATGCATTCATGGTGTGGGCCAGGATCCATCGGGCTGCTGTAGCAAAAGCCAACCCACGTGCCAATAATGCAGAAATCAGTGTGCAGCTTGGATTGGAGTGGAGCAAACTGACTGAAGAGCAGAAGCAGCCGTATTATGAGGAAGCTAACAAAATAAAACTGAGGCACAGGGAGGAATTTCCTGGTAAGCATCTTATTTATTTACCTGAATGCCTTAGAAGTGCAAGACTTTGAAAAATGGATCTCTCACATTAAAGCAAGAAATAGAGATAGAAAAAAATTACGGATTTTTCAAGCACACAGTCCTTCTGTGTGTCTGAAACCATATTGATTTTTTAAAGTATCCAATATGATGGTGCTTAGACCACCACAGCTACAGCAACTCTTCTGAACGCTTTAGTAGTCTAATGGGCAGATGGTGAGTTTGTTGCAAATATTTTCCATGCCCCAGAAAAAGCTGCTGAGGTGGCTTGTGGTGACATGTGCATCCATTCCTTAAAAGCAGGAAAAGGAAATGCCACAGGAAGCACAAATGGCATTGTATTCTGGTGAATTATTCAATGTGTAGACTTGGGGTTCCCAAACAGTGGTGTGGAAGGTTTTGCGTCTTTTGTCAGAAGGTTTAAAAATTTGTACCCCCAGCAAATTCATTTCTCCATAACACACAGTTCAATAAAACAGAGCATAAGTACAGTTTTTAAACACTTTGAACACCTTTTAAAAGCTGTTGAGATACCAAGTGTCATGATCCTTTCTCCATCTGTTGTCATAGTCCTGATAGTTTGGCATTATGGCTAATCCTGGTAGACAAGATCTGACTAATCTGTCATAAACTCCACTTCCCACTTCTCTGTATTTCTTTGTCTCACAAGCAGTTACTACTTGGTAACATAAAAACAATGCCCAAATATGTCTCTTTTATTTTCATCTTGGGTAAAATTCCCCATTTACAAGCTCACTGAAGGAACTGGAGTATTGCCACTGACTGTAAGAGCAGGTTTTGGACTTGTTTTATGAGCTACTTCAGAATTACAGATACCTTAGCTTTAGATAAAGAATGAAACATCTGAAATATTGGATGTCTGCATCTTTTTTCATCTCTGACAGGTTGGGTTTATCAGCCAAACAAAAAGAAGTGTTTTCCACCGCCTGGCTCTGCTGTATTTTCTGGCACTTCTCAGAGTACCATCACTACAAGTCCAGCTGGCACTCATCCTTTCCCATCACCTGTTTACTCTTTTGCCAACCCAAATGTTAAGAACAGTATTGGATATTCAGTCTGTGAGTTTTCAGTAGTGAATTATTTAAAAATGCAGAATTTAGCTATTGTACTAAGAGTTTGTATTTAAAAGGGCATGTAGTGACAGAGCTCTGGCTCTGTCAGTCCATGGATGGTGGATTTCAACAGCAAATAGTTTAATCCAGGCAATGGCGTTTTCCTCTTCAAGCATCCTGACAAGGACTGCTCTCTTTACAAAGAGACAAGAAAATGAAATGCCTGTTTATACTGTGTAGCAATATTTGCAGATATAAAAGAGAACACTCAGCTCTGTTCTGGTGAAGTTCTGAGTAAGTGATGTTTGGAAACACTTATGCAATATATTTTGAAATCTCTCCCTATAAAGGCAACCCTGTTGACTTGAGGTGAGGTTTGAAAGTATACATTGAATTTTGTGCTCTGCAAAACATTTCAAAGTGAAATTCTGTAGTGGATATGTTCACTGGTGAAATAAGAAAACATACAGGAGATTAGCGTGTTTTAATTGTTGCTTCTGCTCCTCACCAGCGAGATTTGTTATAAATGTGGCTTGTTCTAACTCAGACTTGTGAGGTCTTCTGAGCTTCAGGCCTTGAAAGCATGCTCCAGCCCATTTTGTGACCTTATGTAGGACAAGACACAGCCCTCACCAGCCCCACAGTCCCAACACTCACTAGCCAGCTAGCTTGAATATGTGGGCTTCAAATCCATCTGTCAGAACACACGTAGGCCATGTAATGCATGACTGTGAATTGCAGGGAAGTAGTTGGGGGAGATGATTTGGGCTTTAGCTGTGGTTTGCTATGCTTCTGTTTATCAGCACTCTTGCTGTATTCATGTCTGATGAATAACTGTTTTGTTTCCTAAAGGTGAGTCTCCTGCTATTCGTCTGCCGGCTTCTTCCAGTCAACATGCTAGTCCAATGACTCTTTTTCAGACCACTGGTCCAAGCACCACAACAGTGGCTGTCCCAGTTCCTGCTGTGCCCCTGCGCCCTGTAATTTCACCACAGCGCTTTTCTAAACCTGCCCAGACAGAAGGTTTTGTATCATCTGGGCTCAATTTGTCCCTGAAGAGACCTGCACCCGTTTTCACTGAGAGCTTCAGCAGAAACCCAAGTAACATCACAACCACTGATGGCAGATTTTCTGTCTCTAACAGTGAGACCCCAGGGATTCCTGTTTTTCCTAGAGCAATACCTCTTCCCCAAGTTACCCCTTTTATTCCCTCACCTATCCATGTGTCTGCTCCCATCGTTCAACCAGGCAATCTGTTTGGAGGAACTCCTCAGTTTCCATTTTGCCACCCTTCCTTTGTACATGGACCTCGCTGTTTCCCCTCAAGGTAATGAAACGCTTCATTTCAATACCAGTAAGAACAAATGCAGAGAGTCTTTTGACTTGCAGAAAGCAGATGGAGCATTCCAAAGGAATGCTGCCTTCCTGTAGCTCGTGTGTGGTGGGACCTGATGGCCTCAGACTGCTCGGAATATGTGCCCAGTTATTGAAGGCTCCATAATACTATTGCAGTAATTGGCACTCACAAGGCCACATAAAACAGAAGTATCTCCACTTTATGCATCTAAGTGCAGTTGATTTTGACAGAAAGGCATTAGCTAGAGATAGTGTATATGTATTTTGAAAATGGTCAGATAGAATTAAAGTAGGTATGTGAGATGTCTCCTGAGTACTATGATTGCAGCTGCCATTACCTCTAACATTTCTGAAATCTTGATAAGTGCAATACAAGACATTTCTACTTTTTGAAGTCCTTTAAAGAAACACAGAACACATCTTTGCAAAATTGCTAAAGATGAACTTTGCTCAGCCCTTGGTCTCTGAGATTAGATGGTTTTATGAGGCATCTGAAAAAGGAGTGTTGTAAGTTCACTGTCCTGTAAACTCGTTTCTTGTATACAAGAGTCATGATTTCTGACTTGCACTGAGAGTGTAAATGTGTTTTATTATTCTGAGTGTGTTGGTTAACTCACTGCAGGCTGATCAGATGCTGTTTTTTAATGATATTATTTTATTTATAAATATACTGGGGTTTATGTTTGTTCTCAAAGAAACCTCATGTTTATGCTTATGCACAGATACAGAATCTGGATGACTCTTGTCATGGCCCCAGGGCTTCAATTAGGCTTGGTTTTAAAGTTTGCGTGGTTTGAATTAACAGGATACACTTACTAACATAGAATATCAGTATCATTCTACAGCCCAGGCAGTCTGCATTTCTGAAAGCCAGCTCTGAATCTCTTTCATTGCAGCACATTCTCACTCAGACCTTCATTTGGCTACGGGAATTTCTCCAGCTCAGTGCCTCAGTGCTTCAGCTTTTATGAACACAGGAACCAAAGACAAGAGGTGATATTTTCAGCTCTGGATGAAGACTATCCTTTCAGCAGATACTCAGAAGAAACTGTATGTAGGAACCAGCACATCTGTGAGAGCCCTGAAGTGGTGCCCTGCCAGAGCAGCTGCAGTGAGGAGCAGTCTCTAAGCCCCCTGCCTCAGCTGGATGTTGAAGTAGTAGAGGAAGTTTTGCCATCCTCCCCATCTACTCCCTCCAGCACTTACATCATCAATGTAACCGACAGCGATGAGGAAGAAGATGTAAAGTTGTTTCAAGTATTGTAATTTTTAAAACAAATTATAATCCAGAGAAATATTATAGAGTGGGAAATAAATGTTTTCAAATGTTTTCCTCAGAAGTGCCCTTTCAGTCAGTGTGTTCAATGGGAAACCCATGTGGCTTCAGTGAGTTCCACAGCACATTTTGAAGGGTCTGATGAACTATTTGGAATTTGATAGCTTGCATAGAGATCTGGGGAGGGTAAATTGTAATTCATATAACAGACTTCCACGCAGCTAAGCTAAACATGCCTAGAATGATGAGCTGAAGTCACTTTTTCAGACAATCCAGGCTACTGGTTTATGTATGTGCTTGTGTGTATTTACAATTACGTAAATCCAAAGAAATATGGGAAAAGATGAAAGCCATGGATGGAGAAGTCCATCCATGCTGGGGTGCCCAGGGGATGATTCAGAGGAAGCTACATTGATCATCTAATAGAACATCCTGTATTCTACGGGTAGTCACACTGGATCTGTTGGATCCTGAGCGCCCTGTAAACCTGAGGCTTAGAGCCCCTGAGTCCAGTGAGACTGTACTATTGAAAAAGTCAGGTTGAAATGAAATTTCCACTTCCCTCAAAAGATAGTCCTAAACCAGTGTAGAGCAGATATACTCTGGGGTTTTTGCATTGTAAGTTTTCATTCTCACATCAATGTTTTTATGCTTTTCTGCTTCTGTGGGCCCATAACTCCATTTCCCAAGTCTGAGATAAAAACCTCCCATTTGAGAATTACTGCATTTTGTAGTTAACTCAAAATCAAGAAGTAAATCCTGTCTAGACATTGCAGTTATATCATAAATAGCCCCCTGCTCCCACTACCTCTGCAATGAATCATTAGAAGGAAAGTCTTATTAATAGTAGAAAATGCCTGTTTGTTTCTAAATTCTCACTGAAAGCTGATCTGGCTTGCAGGAATGCATGTGGGCAAATGCACTAATTCCTCCATAAGTATGTTTCGGGGTACAAACCAGCTGTTCGTGGGATTATTCTTTAGATCTAACTGCTTTCTCCCATTTTTTGTTTTACACACTGTGGAGTAGGATATCAAACATATTTCAATGCATCAGAATCTAGAATGGCTGCTTGCCATGGATAATGCCAATTTACTTCCTCCTTTGTGGGGGTGCCCAGCATTGTTTGTGCCCCAGAGCTGCTCAGTTGTACCCCGTGCTTGTGAACTCGGTGTGGATCACTCAGACTGAGCTTCCGTGGGTTGAGGAAGTTGGTTTTGCTGCACAGCATCCATTTGCAGTTCTTGGAATAAAACACAGTGTTATACCCTCAGTACACAGCTGTTCTCTTTAATTCTACTGCAGCCAGAAGAAAAGACAGGCTTAACACATGCTGCATATACTAACGGGAGACTAAATGTCATAGCTAGAGCTGAAGTCCTGAATCAATTATATGGGATCTGTGTCTGCAGGTCCCTGGGGTTCAATCCAGCCCTCAGCTGAGCTCTCTTGAAGGCTCTCATGTCTTCTCTACAACAGAAGTGAAAATTACACCAACAATTCACCCAAACCTGGCTTCCTCTGAATCATTCTTTATCCTGTTCTGGTAGCCCTGCAGCTGGGCCAACATGGTAGAAGAGGTTTTTAGTTCCCATTTCTAGATCATTTCCAGCCCATCTTTGAACTTCTCTCCTAAATGCAGATGCTTGAAGTGCCAAATATCTGTGCTGCTACTTCTCTTGCAATGTCTGAAGTGGGTCATAGGCAGGGCCAGTCCTTTAGTGACTGTGTGACCTCTTGCAAGTCTCCATGGCAGTGCAGAGGGTACTTTGGAGGGACGTATTCTACTCTCCTTTATCATAAGTATTTTCATCTTTCTTTACTATTTACCTTAATCTAAACTAAAAATCACTGTGCATGGTTCTCAGCTTGAAAAATAGACATAGATTTTCTGTACCAACTTTGTTTTCCTTCTACTGTAACAAGTGTCTAAAGAGACTCTAGTGCTTCCTGGTGAATCACTGCCTGTGGCTATCCATTTGCAGAGACAACTTTCTTCTCCAAAGTTGCTGCACAGTTTTATAGATTAGATGGTATTAAAAGCCCTTGTGCCATTTTACCTGTGCCCTTTCTCTTATGAGAGTGAACTAGTTCAGTATAATTACTCTTATTGGTGTGTCTGCATATACAATCTTCTACCATCAAGTTCACTTGCCTGTAGGAATGAAGCAAAATAAGAAAGTAGGAGCAGTGACCCACCCTTTAAAGGAAGCACAGAGATTGCTTTGATATTCTTTCACTATCAGCACATTGGGACAAACCCTAGTCCAGTACCTGATCATCTTACAGCACTTCTCCCTCTTTGGCAGGACAGCTGTTCTAGGGCCTTTCCAAGTATTCCTGCTGTCCTTCATGGGTGGTGGAAAACCAAAGTTAGACAGAATATTCTGGGTCAGCTGGAGGTGCTCTCAACTGCTAAGATTCAGGATAAAGAAGTTCTCTGTTAAATCACCAGTTCCCTTCATGCTTTCACAGCCTCTCTCCTTTGATCATTTCAAGTGATCTGAACAAGAAAAATGTTCTGAAAAATGGGAGATTTCATATTCTGCTCAAGTCAGCCAAAGACATAAAATTTTTCTCATCAGTGCAAGTGTCTGTAATGCAGAGGTTAGGCAGGACAGTCTTCTCCCTTCTCCTGCTAAGACTTTGATTCTGGGTAACGTTTCCTCCAGTGTCAGCAGGAGTCTTTTCAGAGCACTGCGTTCAACAACCTTTCCTATTTCTGAAGAGAGAGTTCTAATGAAATATTACTGAGCTCTTAGTCTGATACATTTCCAAGTCATTCTCTGCATAAGTCTGTTTCTTGAGCAGGAATTCTCCTCCCTAGGCCTATCTATTTCCTTCCCAGTGGCTAACTCCTAATTAACATAATGGGAGAATCGTAGTTTTCTGCCCTCCTGTTAACGACAAAAGTGTTAAAGCATCTTGCAAACTGTCGAGCAAGTGCAGAACCCCCACTGCAAAATCTTTGTCATCAGCTTTGCCCTGGGGAGGCTGAAACACCTCATTGCAAAGCCTAATGAAGGACCCTTGCTCTGGGTGTTGCACGGAGGCTGCTGCTAATAGATATGTCCATGCCTTGATCACAGGGGATGTAACAGATTAGGGAACAGAGCACAGCCTCGAAATTCCCAGCTGATACTTTTAATCAGGCAGTTTTGATCCTGAAGGAAATGAGTCTGGGCCTGTAACATTCCTAGATAACCAGAAGCCTGACCTTCCTTTGTGAATCAGGCAAATGTCCTCCTGACTTTTGAAGCAATGGGCACAGGCAGGATCTGACTCACCCTGTGCCCGAGGCAGGTACCGTTACAGCATCTGAGCACTGTTTGTAAGGCTGAAATATCCTGACTCTTTCCATGCAACAGTGTCTCAGTAATGTAAGTGGTATATCATATATATATAGATTAACCTATATATAACAACTGCACAGGCTGTAGTTGTATTTTTACAGAGGGAGTTTCTGGTGATTGTAAATTAAGATATCAATTCTCATATTACCAAGATCTAAAGATAAAAATATCACTGTATAACAAATGCAAATATTGCGCATATTTTATTTTTTTATGGTGCTTGAATGCTGAAAAAAATCACAAGCAGATAATTGTTGGCCTAAGTATTTTAACAATATTAAAATAAAGGTCCCTTTATTGCATTTTATACTTTTTTTTTTTAGCTGATCTTCTCTTAGAGAAATACATGGAACAGTCCTTGTGAAGTTCTGGCATACTGAGAAGACTTGTGACAATCTTTCAGTACAAACATATATGTTCCTCATCATAGTGGGTTTTTTTTTCCTTTGAGTAGATGGAAATTTTATGCAAGGATGAAAGCAGAATAGCTAAAATTGTGTCTAAATTCAGCTTGCATTTCTACTTATTTATAATAAAGACATCCACAATAGTGCCATTGTTTTCATCTATATTATAGGCAGCTATAAATAAGTGGGGGAATTCATAGAGTATAATCAAGGTTTCTCTTCAAGATATTCCACATGATTAGAAAAGAGCTGAAATTTTGTCCCTGGATTTTTGCTCTGGGAGACAAGATGATTTAATTGTGTCATGAAAAATTGTGACCTCTCTGTGGGTCAGATAAAATGTCACTTGTAGCCCACTCAGCCTGATCATTCTCTCCAAGTGTCCCCACGATGCCCTGGCTTTCCTCTGCCAGGGCAAAATCAGGAATAAACTGACCTTCACAAGATCACAGAGATTCAGCATGTGAAGTGCTGGGGGAGAAAAGGCACATTGAGAATCATAAACCAAAAGGGTCTCTGAAAATGGAAATAGTCATGTTTCCTTTGGGCAATAACGGCAGGAGCCAGCAAAGATCTTCAGTAAAAGAGATATCAGTGTTTTCAATAGCATGAATAATCCTCTGGACAAGAGAGGAAATCATTACTATTATCTAGCAACCCTTAATTCTAAAGGGAGTATTAATTTCCTATCAGTCTGATTTACCAATACACTCTGAAACACAGCCAGGTGCAAATTCTCCCCATTTCGTATTTCCTTGGTGGTTCACCTACACAGACACTTAAGTATAGAGATGAAGGGAAAGGATTGAAAGGATAATGCCGATCAATGACTGTCTGGAGTATGGCTAAGATGTAATGCCTCTTCCTGCCACTGGGAGCTGACCCCATAAAAATCCATGTCAGTCCATTCTTGCAGCCTCAAGTGAGGCTGCAGTCGAGCTGGCCAGGAGTCCCAGCAGAAACACAATGACACAGGGAAGGCAGTTGCTTTTTGTGGTCTCAGTGTGTGCAAGAAGCATCTACAGCATTGTGGAGACTCAGTGTTTGCAGCTGGTAATTTCAGCATGGCCCCACTAACTTGGACTCCCCTCTTCTGATGCGACCATGGCCCCACAGGTTAATTCAACAGTGAGACACTGTCTGGGGGTCCTCCAGGCTCTCAGCTCCCTGAAAGGCAAAGGACCAGCAAAGAAATGATGTATGGACTTCACCCCATGGCTCCGCCCTGAAGGATGCAGAAGACAGGGATGCTCCTTTGGGAGCCTCATGGGAGTGAGTAGATATCCCTGAAGGGCAGCACAGGGAATATGAGCTATGAATGTTCCCAAGACCTTCCATCTAACATAAGGGGACAGAGACAGTGAGTATGTTTTTGCTTCTGCTCTTTTATACGGGCACACAGAAATCTTGCCTGTATGCCTTCAGCTGTCCAGGGGTAACGCATTTTCCAGGAGCTGAGTAATCTAAAGTGTCTCAGGAACCACTGGATCAGTGTTGTGTGCATGGTTTGATGATTACACATAAACATAGCAAATAAATAAATAAATAAATAAACAACACCACAAACAAAGCCATAGCACAGCGCTTACGGAAGCCTCTTGAGTCTCTCCTCTCTGTCCTAGCTTTTGCATTTTCGTGCTGGCGAAGGAGCTGAAGGGGAGGTTTTGCAGGGAGGTGCTGAGGCTTTCCTTTGTCCCGCGGTTCCCGGCGGGGCATCAGCCGAGCGCCACATCCCCGCGGCGCAGGGCAGAGCACCCACAGCACCCGGAGAGCATCCCCGAGCTGCCGTCCGGGATGGGCTGGAAGAAGAGGAGGCGGGGGTCTGCGGGGCGGCTTCTGTCCGGCGGTGGGAGGAGATAGAGGCCGGGCGCGTTTATAGGCAGGAGGTGGAAGCAGTGCCGCTCCCTGCCTGGAGCCATGCGGGGCCGGGGGCTGCTCTGCGGCATCGCCCTCTCGCTGCTGCTGCAGCCGCCGCGCCGTGAGTGCGGGGTGCCCG
>VXBX01008145.1:1389707-1489665 GCA_013400415.1 Scytalopus superciliaris | reverse complement strand
TGCGCGGCCGCCCCCCGTGCTGCCCCAGCGCTTCTGGCTGCGGGAGCGCCCGGGGAGGGAGTGGGAGGATGGATGGATGGATGGGTTGGGTGGGTGGCTTGGTTGGGGCATCCTCCTGCTTTTCCTACAGTCAGCGCGGATCTCCCTCTCCTCTCCGTCCCCGGCTTCGCGCTGTCTGAGCGCGGGGTGCGGAGGGGCCGGGGGTGCTGAGCGGCTCCCTCTTGTCTCCGCAGCCGCAGCGCAGCTGCAGCCCGAGGTGGTGGTGCCGCACTGGGCAGCCCTGGGCAGCCCCGGCAGCCACAAGGTAGGTCATTTCTGTTTTGTTTGCAAACCTCCTTACCGCTACCAGGGGCAGGAAGATGTCTCGGTTAGCGCAGCATCTGGTGATGTGCATTTCGGGTTTGTTAACCTGTGACGAGCCGCGGGGATGAGCCAGGAGCGGCTGCAGCTCCTCTAGATACCGGGAAAGGCTGGATGAGCTGACTGGTACATCTGAACATTAATTTCACCCTGCCCTCTTCTACGCCTTAAAGCCTCGATCTATATCTACTTTATCCGTGAAAGGGGAGTGGGGCCAATCAGTGGCATTTAGGGAACAGCTGAATAGAGGCATCTGCTTTCGGAGGAGATAAGCCCAGAAAGCCACGTCTATCATGGCTGCATTTAAAGAAGTGTGACCAACAGGTCGAAGGAGGGGATTCTGACACTGCTCTGCTGAGTCCCCACTTGCAGTATTGTGTCCAGCTCTGGGGTCCCCAGCACAGATGGACATTGACCTGTTGGAGCAAGCCTAAGGGAGGACAACAAAGATATACTCTAAGAGCTGGACCATGTCTCCTGGGAAGACAGCCTGAGAGAGTTGGGCTTCTTCAGACTAGAGCAGATTCTGGAGACCCTGTAGCACCTTCCAGTACTTATAAGACTTACAAGAGAGCCAGAGGGACTTTTTACAAGGGCATAGAGTGACAGGACAAGGGGGAATGGCTTTAAGATGAGAGGGCAGGTTTAGATTAGAGATTAGGAAGAAATTTTTGACTGTGAGGGTGATGAGGCACTGAAACAGGTTGCCCAGAGAAGCTGTGGATGCACCATCCCTGGAAGTGTCCAAGGCCAAGTTGGATGGTGCTCTGAGCAACCTGGTCTAGTGAAAGGTGTCCCTGCTGTGGCAGAGGGGTTAGAACTAGAGGATCTTTAAGGCTCTTAAGAGCATTCTAACACAAACTATGGTGTGGTTCTATGAATCCCAGCTGTGCTTCAATAAAATTAAAAAAGCCAACTAGGAGCTCAGGTGGGTTTAACTGTGTCTTAGACACTGTATGTGTAGATACAGATCACAGCCCCGCTTCTGTTAGGTGGATGGGTGGTGTGTCAATAGTCTCTGGCCATTCTGAGGTTTGCTGGAGTGCCAGACTTAACACCAAACACAAACCGCAGTTCAGGTTCCCAGCCTTTATGTTGTCACAATCAGAAGCAATGTAGTTGCACAATGAAATGAAAGAGGAAAATCCAGAGGGCGTTATTTATGTTGTGAACCAAAAAAAGGGAAGCTAGAGCATTATGGGAAGATACCATCATTTTTCTCAAGTATTATTAATTTATTATTAAGCTGTTATTTGGGGTTTTATTGTGGATCTTTTCCATAGGATGAGACTTTCTAAAACTTATTGTTGTGTGAACAACATCCAAAAAAACCCCCCCAAAAAGCTACAATGATTGTCTCATGATCTTAATTATCTTTAAAATGCCCTTGCAGTGCTGTCTGCAAGTTTTGGTTCTGTTATTGATAGTGATGCAAATACATCTGGACAACGTTTCCCCTTATACAAATTTTCTGGGTCTCAGGGGTCATACTTGGTTTGTTTCTGGCAAGTTCCTGTTGGCTCAGAAATGAGTTACTAGCAAAGCTTATATGCAGCTGGGATATTTCAGTTGCACAGCAATTGATGGACTCTGGAGCAGCAGGATTGCTGAAGGAGAAGGGAAAGCAATATTAGTAATAATGATGTTTGCACAACCTTTGTGAAGAGACTTTGACATTGACGGAGACCCTCAGACCCCCCCAGCTATGGGCAGGGCAACTCCAAGTGCTTCCATGTTAGTTAGTGAAACACAGACCTACCCTGAGATGTACTGAGCACCTGTGGGTTCAGTAAACAAAGCTCAGCCCCTTGGAATTAGCCCTTGATGTGTATCCTAAATGTAGTAGCTTGTTTTGCATCATCTGTGTGGGCCTGATGCAAAGTCCTAGAAACTGAAGGAAGGATGAACAAAACCCAGAACATGAGCAGGGAGCTGATGAAAGGAGAAGCTGGATTTGATGAAGTGACAAGTGAGCATATCTCTGGGCTGACAGATCTATCACCAGAGAGTCCCATTCAGTCAGTCTTGTTTTATTTCACTTTCAGTTGTTCTGTTCATCAAAATTCCTCCCACATAGATTTAGAAAATACTACAGGTTAATTACCTCACCAGTTCTCATGAACTCTTTTTTCCCTGCCAGCTGAATAGAGAAGTGTGTTGTTATCAAATGAGTTATTTCTGCTCTGGGAAATCTTTTTATCCACTTCCTTTATAAGAAAGAACTCAGAGTCAGAAATCTCAAGCTGCCCTTAAGTGTAGTGATCCTGCTTTGACAGAGGTAAAACTGGAGACCCCAGAGGCCCTTCTAGTTGGTCCTCTAGAAAGCTTATTCTGTGCTTTCAATCTCTTGAATAATTCTTTTTTAAAAGGTTGGTTTTGGTATATGCATTTGCTATTGCACTAAGAAATTAGGGTCCATTCTGTTAACACCAGCAGACCTTGGGGTGTTGACTGTCCTGCATCCTTTGGAGCTGCAGGCAGATTACAAACCAGGGCTGTGGTGTGTGCCTGAACACACTAGAAAGTTGCTGTCATGGTTTCCAGTCCCTTGGCAACCTGGGACTAAACAGCAGCAGCTGTGAAATACTGTCTGTACAATGGCTAGAACCTAAAGGCGTCCAAGGGACCCTTTACTGGCTTTTTCTGTGAGTGAAGGAACTATGTTAAAATCTCTGGAAGAGATGTGAATCCTCCTGTCCTGAAATAGGCTCTGAAAAATGTCTTGATGCTGTGACAGCAAAGGAACCTTTGGTTAATTAGCTTGTTGTGGGGCAAACTGGGATGTCCTGGGCAGTGTACAGGAGAGGGGGGTACAGCATGCTCCTTGCACACACTTGCACCTCCAAGCACTCCAGCACCAGCACTTGTTTCCTTGTCTGAGCCCATTATTCCTCCTGAGACACCAGGATTGCTAGCTCAGGTACAGCATCCCAGCAGTGTGCCCTTACTGCTTCCTGGCCCTGCATGGCTGTGATGTGGGATGCAGCTGCATGGCCCATCCCTTCCCTTCCCCATCACTTCAGGTCTGAAGTAGGAGTAAGGCAAGGAGTGATTTAAGGTCAGCTGCAATTTCCAGGGGACCGACTTGTGTTTGTGGAAGTGTTCATAATTATGATGTGTGAGTAACAAGCATCCTCTCTCCTGCACGCAGCATCCACTCCGAGCTGAAGTTATGGTAAAGGCAGAAGGTCAGGAGCTCATCCTGGAACTGGAGAAAAACAGGTAAGTGTGCTTGTGCCTTGCATTGTGATCTCACGAAAATAATGAATAAGGATTACAGTGAAATCAACAGGAAAACCTCCACTGACTTCAACAGGGTTTTGATAAAGACAGGATGAGGAAGTCCTTCTCTGGATTTCAAGGTTATTTCAAGTCTGAGTCCCCTCAGATGTTAATCAGCCAAGCAGCACTGAGTGTAACAGAGCTGTGTCAGCAAAAAGCAGTTGGTGACCTGGCCCTCAGTGTGTAAACTTATTTTTGCATCATAATTTTTACTACATTGACTGGAAAATGTTGCTGATATGAAGCGCCCTATTTACCAAATGGCTCCATGCTTTAGAATCAGTGTGACTCTAATGAGGATTTCATTTGCTGTGATCCAGAGAGGTCCTGCTCTGCTTCCTAGGAGAAATGATCTGACAGTTTCAATTCCATTAGTGCCCTTCATGCTAAAGTAGCCTGAAAAATTGCTTTTGCTTTAATGGAAATGCAGCCTCCTCTCAGGCATGAGACAGCAATGCTGTGTGATATCATAGGGCATGATGCATATTGAATTCAGCTGAAGTTACAGGAGATTAAAGTAGGTAGAAGGATTCTGGTCTGGATGCTGGCCCAGAACCCCTCTGCCCTGTGAGTATATTAGTTTCCAGTGGTAGAAGAGTAGCTGAAAATTTGGCTTAAAACCTTGTCTTTGCTAAGGAGTCCACCTGCACTGATGGTGTTTCATTTATTTTTAAAGGGGTCTGAAGATTTATCTGTGGAAACACAACCAACTGTTTGCCTGCTAGAATCAGTAGGAATAATAACCTTGAAAAAATGGCTCTGGTTATATTTTAAATATATTGTATGGGCACCCCAGCCACAGAGATTGAGGGCTCAGCTTTTCTCCTGAAAGAGTGACGAGTCAGAAGATCTTGCTTCTGATGGCAGTGCATAAACCAGAGTGTTTTGGAGGAAAACCAGGTTTTTCTTAGCACTGTCTGCAGTAAAGCCTGAAATCTTATGGCTGACAGAAGGCGAGTACATCCTATGAAGTGTTTCTGTAATAAGCCACATAAGCTACTGAGTGTTTTAGTGCTGCAAAAGCAGGGTGCTTTTCACAGGCAGTCATCCACCTGTGTAGAACTAAACAGAAACAACTATCAGTTCTGTGTGTTTTGGCATCTCTCAGCTGCAAAAATAGAGACCAGGCCCCATAAGCACAGCTATCTCAGTCTGTCTAATGCAGGAGAAATAGCTGTTGCTGATGATAGTGGTACCAAGCCAGGCTTTGAACTGAACCTGGAAGCAGCATAACTGCTGATGCTCCCCTTCCAGGACTGTCAGGCCTTGCTTAGTCTGCAGTTGCTATGCAAAGGTGAATATTTCTGGCACAGTGGAAGCTGGCAAGGGAAAGGATCCTTGCTGAGTTAATCCATTTGTGCTCCAAGCACGATGACGTAACCTCCAGGTGCCTGTTGGGAGCAGTGCCATGCTATTTCCAGCACAGAAAAACTTACTGCTGGTGTTAGTAAACAGAATTATAATAATAGAAGGTTCCTATTGTGTTTATTTCCTGAAATGCATTTTCATTCATTGAGATATATACACACAGGCTTAAGCGTGTGCACACACTTCCACTGTGGATTGCCTTGCTAGGCCTGATGAAATACAGCAAATGGTTTGGAGGTTTTTGTTTTTATTTTCTGTGAAAAATGCAGGTGATTCATAGAGAGCAGTGCTTCACATGGGAGTCTTGCCAAGCCTAAAGTCCTTGCTCAAGAAAGATGATGATACAATGCCAAACTGCAACTCTGAGCTTGATTAGTGGAGAGGCTCCACTTTCAGAGACTCGTGAAGGTGCAGAAGTAGTTTAGAGATGCTCAAATTAGAAGTGGAATGATGAAGTCCCTGGGAACCCTGTGGATGCTGTTTATCAGCATCCATAGAGCACTTCTAAGTGAAGACAAACTGCTTTTGCTTGTTGAAGTGTGTGACAAGGCAGAGCCCAGCCTGGCTCCTGAGGTTCCCAGCATGGGGTTGCTCCACAGCCCCCAGGAGCTCATTGTTGCACTTGCTTATCTTACAGGAGAGCCTGGGATTTTAGCTGAGCTTTGGGGAACTGAGCAGTTGCAGCATCCAGGACTTCTGTGAAGCGTCTGTTGGGTGCACAGACAGCAGGAGAGAAAGTGAAATCCCTCAAGTGGGAAGTGTCCCTTCAAAGCTGTCCACAGCCTGTTTGCTGCTGGTTTTGGGTGATGTTCTTGGGGGATTAGTCAGCCTTGTTACATATTCCCCACTTATGGGGAAAGAGAGCTGATGAGATTACTTTAAAAGGCAGAGGAAGTGTACAGCTTTGGTTGGGATGCACTAGCTTTGGAAGAAACATGGTTTCAATATGTGGAAGAAATGTTCACACCAAGCTTGTGATTTCCTATTCCATATGAAAAGGATGTTGTGTTCATCCGCAGAGGTGAAACACAGAAATTATTGCATATCTTGCTTCAGAGCTGTGCACATTTTGTAATAATCTCAGCACAGATCTGCATTTGGGCTTCCTATATTTATAAATACACTTATTGCATCAGCGTAATATTGCATTATTTCCCGCTTGGGATTTTGATAAGGAGACAGAACCACACTGCAGTTCCAAGCAGAGTTCATGACACTATTTAATATTTCTGAATAACGACAAAAGTATATCCCCCAAACAACTCAGGCTTGTTTTAAATGACTCAAAACCATGTCCTGCAGCTGCAGGATTGGAAAGCTCAAAGCTGCACAAACAACAAATATATGGAGAGATGCCTATAAAGCAGCTTTAAATTTGGCTGGGGCTTAGGAGCGGAAGAATTTGAGTTACAAACCTTGGATGAAAAGTGACTTTTTGTAACAGGCATTTGCATTTGTTAATAAAAACCAGCTTTGAGCCAAGCAGGGAGGGGATGCTGAGAGGTTCTCAATGTGTGTGGCACCACTGCCTGGTGTGAGCCTTTTTGTAGTGAAGAGGAGAGCTCATAATTGCACAGCAGAATCCTGCATGAAATTTGTCTTCTCACCTGAGTTCAGGAAAAGCATCAGCAAGACTTTCCTCCCTCTTCTCTTCCACTCTGTGTCTCTCATGGGAAGAGCAGACTTGGGAAAGGCCCTCTTGGCTGCCAAGGATAGTGGAGGCTTCTCCAGGGGCTGTCCCTGCCTGCAAGTGAATCCTGTGAGCAGCCTGGATTTTTAGCTGCCTGTTTTGGATGCTGCCTGCCCACAGCAGCCGTGGTGGCAGAGCCCCAGAGGAGATGTGCAGCAGCTGGCTGAGGACACTGCAAAGGAAGTCCAAAGCTCAGCTGGTGTGACCTTGGAAGCCATCCAGACAGTTATTTTTGAGCAACTGGATCTGATAGGAAGCAATATCATTTCCAATCTCTTCTGGCTCCACCTGGGTAGGCAACAAGCACTCCCACCCTGCTCCCATGCCCTCAGTGGTGCAGTATGAGAACTGTGTCACTTGCATTTCACCATTTCCTGCTTTTGCACATTTCCAGGACCTCTCCTACCAACTGAGTGAGGAAGAGGCAAAGTTGCTGCCCGTTTCCGAGCAGGAAGGATATATGAGGTTATTCTGCTGATGGGCTACACATAATCAGTGTCTAATGGTCTTCCTTCATGCGGAGGGGGTAAGGGTTGCGTAAAGGAGGGAAATTGAGTTTATCCTGTTCTACTGTCTCTTGGAGTCATCAGAAAAACAGGGGCAGGACCTGGAAAGTCATAGCTGATTTTCAGTCTCCTGATTCCCTTGGGTTATTCAGTGATTTGTCTGTGTGGGGCAGAGAGGAAGAGACAAGGAAATGGAGTCTCTTAAATCTTTTGTGCACTGACTCATTAGCAGCCAGTTTTCCATTTATTTTATTTCCTTTTTCCTCTCCAGGCAACCTTTATGGTTCCCATTGGTAAGCCGAGGGGCTGTGTGACAAATCTTGCTGGGTCCTGTAATGTGATTTACACAGTTAATGTCAGAGATGATGCAGATGGCAAAATGGGATGGAGAGTCTTCAGACTCTGGTGTTTTCCCAGACCTTACAAATGACTTGTTTAGTTCCACCTCAATAGCTGGGAAGCTACTTTTTCCTTCCAAACTGCTGTGTTTGCACAATAAACAAATTCTTAGCAAAAGCTCTTGAGGAAGGGAGCTTAAGGGCTCCAGGATTCATCTGGATGAAACTCACCAAGAAAAAAATTTTGGATTTCATTGGTTTTATCAAGTGCCAGATTTTGACTGGAATATTCCAGAGACTTGAAATCTCCCATTTCCCACTAGTGGTGGATATGGAAAGCAGGGCTGCCTGCTTATGTTGTTATGAATCATGTGTTGGTTGTGTTCAAGATGGGGTCACTTCAGTTTTTTGATAATAAATTCTGACCTCAGGGAACATTTAAGCGACTGGGATGTTAGAGTTCAAATTCCCCTTCTTACCCTACTTGGATCCTGTTGAGAGACAGTGGAGTTGGGACCACAAATTGTAGATGGAAATACGATGTTTAAAGTTTCTTGGGAGAATCAATTCCCTCCACCCCCAGATGCTGGCAGCCTGGCTGGACAGATTTATTGTGATTTGAGGAAAGGAACAGGGAAAGAGATGTAAGAGACTGAAGGCTTCACTTCTCTTGATCCCATAACTGAAAAATTAATGTCGATGTTTCTCACAAGAGCTTCATGGACCATTTGGTTTTTGTTTTTTTGGGAGGAAATAAAAACCATGTCCATCTCCTAGATACTTCTGGGTGTTTTTAAATTGGCAGCTGTCCATGCAAACTAACCCCTCTGTAAAATGAACCCAAACAAGGCTGCTAATTTGACCAAGTTATAAAACATCCTTCTTGCTCCAATTAGCAAGAGCACCAGAATGCTGCCAGGGCCCTCTTGGTGCCTGTGGGTGATCTCTGGCTGGTGGAACTGAGCACATTCCTGGTGGTCCACTGGGATGCAGGGCTCTGAGCCCCTCGGGCTTGTGCTAACAAGTGATGTTTCACAGGCAATAGAAAACTGCTCTCATTTACCAGGAAAATAGGGGTGAGGTTCTCCAGAGCAGCTGGGAGAAGTGCACTCCCTCATGTGAACATGGTCATGCAAGAAGGGCCTCAGTTTTCCCTCTGCTGTTTTTTGGGAGTGTTTGGGTGTGCCGTACAGCCCCTCTCCCCCCCAGCTACTTCTCTGCTCCTCAGCAATGGTCAGATGAGCTGGAGGCTCCATCCCCAGGGCTGCCAGAGGGGCAGCTGCCTGCCAAGAAAGCTGAGTTTGCCCTGTGCCCTCAGCCTGTCTGTCCTGTTGAAAACCATGAGTGCAGTGTGTGACCTCCCTGAGCACAGAGCCAGGCTGCCCTGTCCTGTCAGCTCTGCATGCAGGGCCCTTCCAGGGAGCAGCACAGGGAGGAGGGCTGTGTGTCAAACAATGATATCATTGACAGGCTGGAGCAGGACCAAGACCCCTCCACGTCGGTCATCAGCAGAAACAGTCCCAAGCCATCTGTACATTATGGCACAGAGCCACTAACTTAGTTTGGCTTCCGTGCTTGTCTTTAACCCGGCTCCCAAAGCTTTCTGGGGAACAAACCCTGCCAAGAGCAGGCTATTCCACCCTGAACTTCAATGCTGAGCTGGATCTTGGGGAATGACTGATCTTGCCAAAAGCTGGTCCCTGTTGGAAAGGTGCGAGGGCTTCTCTAGAACATCCCAAGGGCCCATATGTAGCTTACCCTTGCCTCAAATAGGCTGCAGCTGCTATCAAGGTTTAGCAAAGGAGAGTGCTCCCATCCCAAACCAGATTTTCCTCTGACTTCATCAATTCTTCATGCTGATAACTCCTCTAATGAGGCACTCTGGGTTGCCTTTTAGGAAGATGATGTGTGCTAAACAATCTGCCAGCTGCTTGATTGGATCTCAGAAGCCTTTAAGTGATGTTATTTTGCATCCAAACATTTGCAGCTTCAGTGTGAGCTGCTGGAGAAGTGGTCAATGAGAAATGTAATGTAATGGAGAAGAAAGAATCAAATTATGCCATTTTCCCCAGACTTTCCTTCTCCAGCAGGGAGGTGAGCTCTGTGCTCTTCTGGGAATGGTGAAGCAGTTCCATCAGTGCTTTGTAGGGCTGAGCTCCTCTGGAACCAGCTGTTCAGCCTGACAGTGATGTTGTCCTGAAATAAGGCAGATAAGGTTTTGGGCTGTATGTCTCTCTCCTGTTTATCCAACAACTGGTAAACATGGAGAAGAGGGTGAAGACTGACTGATAACTGTGCTGCACTCTGAGGTGGCAAAAAGGTTTGTTTGCTGTTTATTTACACTTTGGTGGGAAGCTTGGTGCTAGCTGAGGAAGTAGTGAGCTGGGCTGGGGATGACTTTTACAGGCTCAAAGTCAGATAGGACCCCAAGGGTGTTGCAAGATGTCCTGTTGCTTTTCCTCTTTCCTCACTGCCCTCCTCACCACACACTGTGCAATCCATTGTGACAGCCCTTCTTAGCAGTGCTGGAAAAGCCCCAGGGCTCCCCTGCATTAAGACTGGGAACTGTCTTCGAAACAGGACTGTTTCAAACTCAGAATAAGAAACTGGACTTTTGAAAGGGAGCCTGTGGGTGGGACTCAGCTGGCGGAGAGAGGCTTGGAGATGACACAGACTTTCAGCTCAGCAGCTGCATAAGTGTCCCTAAAAATTCAGGCAGAGCTCTCAGCTCCTTAATCCACTCTGAAGGGATCAGAGTCTGAGTGTGCAGATAGAAAAGATGTGCACACACCTTGTGTTGTGTGGCATCATCCTGTGCCCTGAAATCTGGTGTGCTGGGCACAGAGCCACAGCACTGCTCAGCTCAGCACCAGGGCTGGGCAGCAGTGCCGTGGGGCTGGACAAGAGTCACAGCACTGAGGAGTCTTATGGTTGATGCTGGGGGAGAGATAAAATAGCTATTCATAGCAAATGCTTTCCAAGAATGAAGGAGGAGGAAGAAAACATAAGTGTGCTTGTTTGGGAATGAGACAAGCAGGCTGTGCAAAGCCTCAGCTACTGTAAAGCCATGGGCTGGTGTCTGGCTATAAAAGCACAGATACACACTGGTTCACTGTCTGCTCTCCTGACACAGACCAGATACCTGATGTTGCTCAAAACAATTTCCTTCTTAATGCAATCTGTTGACTAAATATTTGTTTATTGCACCCTCATGCTGAGCAAGCTGCTGCAGTCAGGGAGATCAAGGGAATGGTGTTCTGTGGGATGGTGCTGTGGTGCTTATCTTTACAGACCTGGGACAGCTGAATGCAGCAAACTCGCCTTCTGATCACTGACAGCATCTGGTAATGAGAATTAACACATCAGAAAGAGACAAAATGAGCTTTTTCTGGCCATGCTGAACTTCAAAAGCGGAGATAAAAGCTGTTGTATTCCTGACACCAGATGCTATCAAACACAACAGTGGCACAGGGTTTCTCTATCAGTAAGCCATCAGCACTTACTCAGGTGTCTGAGCCTTTGGATGCCGGATGGGAAAAGCACTTTCAAACATGCTGATAAAAGGTTCGTTTCCCCTTGTTCTTACCTAATTTAATTAGCTATCACAAGCACCCAGCCTCTTATTTAAAAAGAGAAGCTTTCAAGGTAGATTAGACCTGACTGCCACACGGACCACAAGCCAATGGAAAAATGTCCGTGTTTGCTTCGGATTCTTCTTCTAGCCTAAAGAAATCAGGCAAAGAAATGAAGAAACCTCTTCTTTCTTGCTTTTTTTGCAGTTCATAGTTCTAAAAACTGCTGTATGGAATGCATTGAACAGGGATGTAGAAGGACTGAGCTGCAGCTGCATCTGGCAATGCATTGCCCAGGGTGCATGTGGCATCCTCATGGATGGCAAATGTGGCACTTTGGTGGCCTGACAGCGCCATGGGGTTGCTGCAAAAGTGTGTTTCATCGATGGGGCATGTCCTGTGATCCTTCTCCAAATTTTTCAAAGTCAAGCTATTGTTTAAAAAAAACTGCTTTAAACCTACATTTGTGGCTGCTGAGATGGACACAGGATGTGACCTTCTTGGTTTGGCCCAGATTTTGACTCACTGTACTTTTTTACATCACTGTTTAGCAAATGCAGATGTTTAAAAAGAAGGAGAAGGCTGTTTCCTCTGGAGCAAAATCAAAACGCTTTCTATTCAGTGCACAGAAGCTCCTTTTATGGACTTTTGGTCTGATCCTGGGCTGAAGACAGGGAGAATATTGTGTACATGAGGATGACATGAACAAATTCAAATTCAGGAATCAGCATTTTCCTGGAACAAAGATGTGAATTGGCTTCTGGGCAGAAGTTGAAATGCAGATGCAGGTTTATAAGTATACTCAGATTTGGGCACTGGAGACACTCTGGATTTGAGCTGAGAACTCAAACCAGTGCCCAGATGTGTCCTGAATTGGCCTGTGGTGTGCTTGGTAGGCTGGACTTAGTGCTTTGAATCTAATTCCAGTATAGCTGGGGCATAACTTGGCAACAAGAGACTTGCACAGAGACTTGTACCCATTAGGGGTACAAGTTGGGTTTCTGTTTCTTTTAAAGTCCTCATGTAAAAATTGAGTTGTTCAACTTGCAGCTGTTGGAATTGGATCTTGGTGCCTAATTGAACTCAGAGGCAAGCTCTCTGTAATTGTTTTAATTTAATAAATGCCTTGAAAGAGCACTTAGACTGCTTGCTGCACCCTTTCAGGAGTGGATGTGCTCCCTGAGAAGTGCTCAGCTCCTGCCAGGGCTGCAGATAAATGGATGTGGCCAGGTCAGCTGTGCTTCCACCTCCTGACCCTCTGCCATCACAGTGCGCTCTGACAGGGCAGCACAGCCTGTGGTGGATCCGATGGCTCTGGAGCCACCAGGAGCTGCCACTGCTCCCTGGGGACAGTGTGTTAATGAGGGCCTGGCAGGTGAGATGGGCTGATCTCCAGGAGCAGAGATACAGCACAGCTGGTGTCTGTGAGTACCTGCCTGCCCTCACAGGCGGCTGCAATTGGTTTTGCACTACAGGCAGAAAATAGTGACTGCCCTGAGTCCACAACAGCAGTTCACAGCAAGAGAGAGATTGCAGACAGATCTGAATCTAGCTGGTTTTCTAACACTCCTATGAAGCAGAAATCCATGTTTAAAGAAAGGTCTTACTGGCTTTTTCCCCCTCCCCCCCCTTTTTTTTCCTCCTCCTCCACTGTGTCTGCAGAAACCTCTTTGCACCAGGCTACACTGAGACCCATTACAGCCAGACTGGCCAAGCCCAGACCACCCCTCTGACCCACACGGTGAGTGCAGAGCATGTCCCTTCTGTGGCTGCAGGGAAGACCAGGCAGGGGGCTCAGAGAAGTGGGGGAGGCTCTTCCTGCAGAGCCTGCCTTTGAGTGCACAGGTCCCCAAAGCTTTAAGCTAAAGGGAAGGGTAGTCTGGCTTTCTGACCTGGGAGGTTCCAGTGAGAAAGCTGCTTCATCCCCCAAAAATGGTAAAAACATCTTGCTGTTTTGCCTGAGCTCTGTTATGAGAGCCAAGGTCAAGCGCCAGCATTGCTCCCCTCTCTCTGCGTGCTGGGGAATAATTTTTTTCCTCACACTTCTCATCCTCTTGCTTTTAGTTTTGCCACTGGATATTCCATGCTGGGGGCCTTCCCAGCCTTTGGAAAAACAAGCCCCTGTAAGCTGGCTCCTGTTTGGTAAAAATCCCATAAATTACCCATCTCATGCAGGCCTTGGCTGGCGCTCTGCTGCAGCAGCACAAAGATGTGCATTGGTTGTGAAGCAAAAATAAGAGATAAAATCCCCATGAGATCATCTTTCCTAATGCTGCCCTGGGGTGAGGGGAAGGGATGTGATGAATGTGTTGGAGTTTCTGCCCCAAAGCCTCCTTGTCCTTGCCAGAGGCTGTCTTTGTCTTGCCAGGAGAGCCCCAAGACAGGGGCTTCCCCATTGCCCATGGTGTCACCCTCTCTGGGGCTGGAGGCATGTCCTTTGGGGCCTGACCCAGGGCCAGCTGCCATCGATAGGCAGCTCCTGTTACAGGCAGAAAGCTTTGGGGCAGCCTTAATGCTGCAGCCATACGAGTTGCTTCCTTGGGGATTCAAAGCTCTCAGCTTTTACTGGCAACAAGGAGCTGTTTGATGCTCTGGCACAGGCCACGCATGGCAGCTGAAAGGCCAGATTTCGATACAGTCACAGAGATTTAGTGATGACAGTCAGCTGCCAAATGCAGCGGAAAGAGAACAATTCCTGGAGTATTGGCAGTACTCGCACGGGACTCGGTGATGTCTAAATATAGCACATGTCCATCCCAAAACTCCAGTGCCAACCCTGCCTCCCTCTGCCTTCCAGGACCACTGCTTTTACCACGGGGTCGTGCGGGGCCGGGAGCATTCCAGTGTCACGCTCAGCACGTGCCAAGGGCTGCGGTAAGTGCCTGGTGATGCTGGAGCTGCAGAGATGCCTCTGCTCTGCTCCTTGGTGTGCTGCCACCCCAACTCTGCTCCCCAGCAGCCTGGCTGCCCTGTTTCTCTCTCAGTGGGTAGACCTGTTCTCAAAGGCCACCCAGCCAACAGCCTTAGGTATAAAAAGAAGCATGTTGAGGAAAATGCAGAAACTCGGGGGGGTCAATAGTAACCAGCTCCTGGACTCTTCCCCTGTGTGCTGGCAACATGGGCTGGTGCAGTGAATTTAAATCAAGAGCCCACTGGAGCAAAACACTCCTATTAGTCACTCAGGGCTGCATCTGTTACAGACAGGAACAGAACTCACCATGTCTCAGCCCAATGCTCTACACTAATGCAGAAACCAGTTCCTTCTCCCAGTCTCTCACAGCTGGCAAGTTTGTGTGTGTGTTTTGGGGCAAAGTATTCCAGGTCTGAACTTTCTCCTGGGCTGCCAACCCTGCTCTCTGCTGTCTCCCTGGATGATGCCAGGGTTGTGTGTGTTATACATGTGAAACCTGTGCTTTGGGAGTAATGGAGTCTTTGGCAGGAAAAGAGGGGTTTTTATTCTCAGTCAGGAGTAAATGAAGGAGTTTGTCGTGACCAAGGAGCTGCATTCATTTACACCAGCATGGAGTTTGTTTCCAAAACATCACACTGGCTTTATTGACATTAGTGGTCATCTGCTCTGGAGCACTGATTGGAAGCTGTGCTGATGGGACTGTCTCCAGCCAGGAAATAGTCCATGCCAAAGCAAACCTGAGACATCTCCAGTGAATGTAGCACAGGCCAAAGAGCCTAGTGAGAAAAACAGGACAGTGCAGCCACCTGTGGCTTGCAATAAATAATCCAAAAGCAAAAGCATTCACAGGTGTGCTGTGCTTCTGGCAGCCTGTGTTTTCCTAGGCTCTGCCTTCCAGCTGCAGAGGGGCAGAGATGTTGAGTGCCCAAGCAGCAGGGTTCCTGCACCCCTGACTTGTCAGCATCTGCTGGCAACTCTTTGACATTGTTAGAAAACTGCTGGGAAGGCACAGGAACTGAGCACAGGTGGCTGTTCTCACTCTGAGCTTGCACAGGGAGGTGTGCTGCCCATTGAGCCACACATCTAGAGGGCATCAAACAGAGATTTCCAGCTCTTCTGGCTGTAACAAGCTCATTGAGAAAACCAGAATCATCTGGCTACATGCATGTCCCAGAGAGCACTCTGTTTTTCCTGTTGACAAATAAAATCTTCACATTTTTCAGGTCAGCTCTATTAGAGGCAAATTTCTTCTATTGATTGAAAAGCTTCTACTGCCCCTAAAGAAAAAGGTGTATGTTAAAAAAATCAGTACTTCTCAGGTTAGCACTGTTGCAGCAAATGCTCCAGTAGCCCCTTAATGTCTGAGGCCCACTGAATACATTTTAAACTATGGATTTTCCCCTCTGAACTCAAAATATTCCTATCGTTTTTATTAATGAACTGACGGACCTGGTAAAGATAAGTGTCTTGCCAGGGTCAGATGGGAATTCAGCAGCAGAAGGATTTGTCTCCAATTGCTGTGATAGTAATTAACTTTCCCTTTTATTGCTTCCCGTTTCAACAGAGGACTTATCGTATTGAGCAGCAATTCCAGCTATATCTTGGAGCCAGCTCCCGACAGCCCAAACCAGCACTTGATTTACAGGGTGGACAACCTGAGATGGCAGAGAGGAGCCTGTGGCTACCAGGACACTGGGGATGCAGCTGAAGACTGGCTCAGGGGCTTCACAACTGGGATGAAGCCACCACGCCAGAGGGTGAGGGGTTTCAGCCTGGGTCCATGCGTGATGCTCCAAATTTCCCACCTGTTCCAAGCCTGAGAAGCCTGCTGTTGTCTGGGAGCATAGCTCAGAAAGGAAACGAAGGAGAATATTAACAAGGGTTTGTAGCAAGCTGGTTGTGAAATAGTGGCTCCAGCAGGGCAATAAATGAGTGTTGGGGACTGTTGTGGGTTGTAGCTGTTCCTGCACAAATCTCTGCATCCAATACATGAACAAACAGGTGGGCTGAAGACAGGCATGTGGGCACTTGCTGTGGCTAAACTGACTTGTGGTACTTGGTTGCTCTAAGTCCATCATGTCTGGAGGTTCCTGTGTGTGGTGGGGTGGGGTGAGTGGCCATTGAGAAACAAACTGGGAAAATGACCTGTACCTATGTTTTGCAAAGAGTTTCTTGGGGTATATTGGGGAATAACCTGTGTTGCTGCTCCTGCAGGTGAAACGGGAGTCTCTGCAGGCTATGAAGTATGTGGAGCTCCTGCTTGTGGCTGATTATGCAGAGGTAAGAAATGGGGTCTTGTTTATACCAATGGAGCACTGAGCACAGAGCAAGAGTCCCACCTGCAGCATCTCCCAGGGCAGGGAGGGCAGCTGGAGCTCAGCAGGTTTCCTCTTGCCATCTCAATGGTCTCACTCTCACTAGCAGACAGTAAGAGCTGTGTCTGGGTCACTTTTGTCCAAGCAGCCATGACCCCTCTGCTACCACCATCAGCCACTGTTGGCCAGGGGAGAGATGCAGGCTGTGATTTGGAAGAGGGCTGTGGGTCAGTTCTGGCCTCCCAGGGCAGCAGTGACTGGTCCTAGTCATTCATGGGAGAGACTGCCATCAGCACAGGGGAACTTGGAGATTTCCAGGAATGATGTGCTTCTAACTCTGCAGAACACTTAATCTCTGGAGAAGATAACCATGATCATGATCTTCTCTGAGCTGTAGCAGATACAAAAATAGACATTTTTAAGGCTCCAGATCACATAATAGGTCTGGAAGAAGTTGAGTGAAGTCAGCAATCACTCCCCCAACCCCAGCCTGGAGGACACACCAGACACAGTTACTGACAGTGCAAACCACACAGTGTTTTGCTGATTGTTTAATCTCCAGCACAGATGGGAGTCAGTCTGGTCCTATCCATAATTTACAACTTGAAACTCCAGCAGGGAAAGCCGTGTAGTGCTCTGGGCTATAATTCATTCTGAACAAAACTAAAGAAGCAGAACCTATTTTGGTTTCTCTATTAGGCAGCAGGACACCAGGGAAACTGAGAAAACACATAATACCCAGGAACTGCCATATGTTGTTCAACATTTTTGATTAGACAGGCTGGGGCAGACACTCTTACAGTGGTGTCCTTAACTGCCCATACTTTGCTTTGTCCCTTATTAGAAGAGAAGTCACAGGTTTTGTCATTTGTTAAACAAAATGCTAGTAATTTCGCCGCTTTAATCCTTTTAATCAAACAGTTTGCTAAAATTAACTTGTTAACTGCCAGGTGGTTTAAATAGGCAAATTGGTTCGAAGAGTTCAAAGTGATGACCACTACGGCAGTCTTGATGTCAAACATATAGTTATGTTACCATACATTTTACCTGGCACATTTGTCAGCTCTGTCAGCCCCTGGCTCTGAGGGCCCTGATAAGTTTGGGTTGCTCCACTGTGTTATTGCCACTGCTTGAGTAACATCACTGCAGTGGGGTGCGAGGGATGGGTTCTGTATATACGTGTTCAAGGTGGGCTTGTAGTCAGATCTGCCATGAAGGGAGACTTTCAGGCTTCACTTCATAGTTGCTTTCTTGTTCCCAGAGTAATGTGACTTATTTGAACACATTGCAGTTCTTTCTAGTTGCCTTTGTGCTGCCTGACATGTTCATTTTGTTCAGTTTCAGAAGCATAACTTCAACATTGAAGCAACAAGGCGTAAAATACTGGAGGCTGCTAATTACGTAGATAAGGTGAGATTGAGTGTGTGTGAAATGAGAAAAGCATGGCCCAGATCATGAAATATGAGAATTAATTGTGACAGAGGAAGACTGGCTCCTTGGGAGAGAGAATAATATTTTGGCAGTTCTCTTCAGTGTCTTGGAGAGTGGAGAGCATCTGCCAAACAACTGTGTTGTTGGACAGCAAGAACAGGGTGGGGGAATCTCCATTCCTTACCTTGGAGCCAACATGAGCATCTTGTGTTTTACTACATCTCTATATTGTATCTTACCCAAGTAATGCTTTTTGACAAGGGCCTAAAGTATTCACTTGAAATATTAGAAAACCTGGGAAGTAGAGCTGGAAGGAGCTTTCAGAAGTTATCCTTGCAGTGGTACCCAGTGCTGCTGAGGGGAACTTCCCTACTTTTCACATCTACTCCTTTCATACTCCACTTCTCCCCTTAAACTCTTTCCACCACTCCCTTCACCGTGCTGCCCATGAATACTTCTCCTGTTTGTACTTGACATGGGCAGCAGATTATTTTGTTCCTCTTCTCAGGAATTTTAACATATCTAAAGATAAAACATGGTGTCAGTCTCCAGTCTCTGTTTCTCTAGATTATGTCTGTCATTCATTCAAAAATGAAATGCCTCTGTTACAGTTGAGTTTAGGTTCATGGGTGTTTGCACATTTCACTCTGCAGAGCTGTGGCACTAAGTTGCAATGCATTTCCAGAGGGAGCATCTTCTCTGGACATATGGATTTCTAGTAGCAATTAGCAGGGTATATTCAAGATTTAAACCACAGTAAAATAAACCTGTGGTGCTTATTTTATTATCTCTTCTTTTCTGTATTTAGTTTTACCGGTCCATGAATATCCGGATTGCCTTGGTGGGGCTGGAGATCTGGAGTAACTGGAATAAATGTGATGTAACTGAGAATCCCTACTCCACCCTGAAGTCCTTTCTAGCCTGGAGTAGCAAAGAGAGAGTGCACAGAAAACATGATAATGCCCAACTAATCACGTAAGTTTATTTCTCCTGTTTCTGACAAGTGGATTGGGTGGGTGGGAAATCACTTTGTAAGATCATATTGTTCTAAGATTCAGAATGGCAGATTAATGTAGAGGCTGCTCAGCCAGCATTAACCAGCACCCAGAGCCCAACCATTTTAGGGAGAGTGGAGGTCCCAGGCTATGTAGTGATCTCAGTACATGTGCTTCAAAGTGCATCTCCATTATTGTGCATCACAAGCAGCTGCACATGACCTGGCACAGCTACATGGACAAATTCAAGAAAATCCAACCAAAACCAAGACCTGTAAAGGGGAGCTAAGCCCTTTGTGGAAGGCACTCATTCCAAGCTCATCCTGCTGGGACACAGGGTGCCGGTGCTGGCAGCTGTCTGATGGCCTGTGACTGATGGCACAGTGATCTCATTAGGGCCAGCAACACAGATGACATTGGAATAAAAAATTTGCAGCAGCTCTCAGATCTCATTAACTCTTCCCTGGTAATTCATCCACCAGGAAATAGTGGTGAGTCAGAGGACCTGTAGGGCTGAAATGCACTGGCCTTTTCCCTTGTTTGGCTGGGTTTTTTCCCCCTTCAGCATTTCATCTTTGCCTGATCATGTCCTGAGCACAATATCCAGAGCTTCCATTTCAGATACACTGTCAGGGATGGTGCAGAATTCCAGCTCACCAGGCTGCACTTCAAAGGTGTTACCCAGTACACTGTCAAGTCCCTGAATCCCAAGCTGGCAAATACCAGGCTTAGAGTAAATTAAGTATTCACAAACAGTACTCAGCTGAGGATCCAGAAACAGTTTTTTCTGTGCTTGTTGCAAAGCTCAGCAGGAGCACTTTTTGGCACCAGACTATTATAAAACATAGGATTGTCTGGCTGGCCCATAAAACAAAGCAATAGTCCAAGAAAAACAGAGCTTAAGGCTTTGTAGCTCTGCTATGATGTCCTGTACTTGAAGATACGACTAAGATAGTGTGTCCCCCTGACAGTGTCTGTGTATGAAGCCGTGCACTGCAGGGTGCATTTCTCTGCCTGCCTTCTCAAGTTCCTCAGTGCCATTTCATGGTCTTTCTGGGTTGATTTTAGGGGTGTGCCCTTCAAAGGTACCACGGTAGGCTTGGCTCCCGTGATGGCCATGTGCTCTGATTTCCAGTCAGGAGGAGTAAACATGGTAAGTAATTGCTAATACCTAATATAAAGTTTCTTTCCAACAGTAAATATTTAGATAGATGCCTCCAAAAACCAAGAAAGAAAATATTTCCTGTGAAGTTCTCCAGCTCACCTGCCTATAGACAGGAGTACCTTCAGTAGATATTTTCTACATGTAGTAATATGCAGTGCCACTTACCTGTTGGCTCAGAGGTGCACAGGACAGGCACAGGTGAAACGCTGATGTGCCTCTTTGCCCTTGCACAGGATCACTCTGATAATGCCATTGGTGTTGCTGCTACCATCGCCCATGAGATGGGACACAATTTTGGCATGAATCACGACTCAGCTGGCTGCTGTACCACCCCTGCAGCAGATGGAGGCTGCATCATGGCCTCTGCAACTGGGTGAGTTCATCTTACACAGTCTCATGGAGAAATGCAAGGGGCTTTGTTACAAGAGCCTTGGTGGAGTAAGAACTAGAAATGCAGATGGAAGGCGAGTCTTTTAGTGCCTTTTGGAGGCACTGTGTTTATAGAGAAAATTCTGGACAAACCCTGGATCATGGGTCAGTAGCAATTTGCTAAATTCACAATGAACTGATTCCTGCCTGAGTAGGCTTTAGGTCTCAGCTTGGCCTTAGGGACCTGGCAGCATATAGAAGTAGATCTCTAAACTGCCTGGTAAAATGGAAAATTTTCCTTTTCTCTTTTCTTAAGAATACTCCTTGGTTCCAGTGAATCTGTTTAAAAGGGAAGAAACAGTCAGCTTTGAGAGAAAGGGGAAGCAGGAGTGACTCTGAAACCCACAGGGGATCCAATAGCTCATTTTGGACGAGAAAACACACAACTTCTATATTTCAGTCACGTAAAAATGTCAGGCAACCCATTCACTTAAAGTCACATTCCCCATTTCCTCAAGCCTTCCTCCTTGGGGCTTAGCATGCTTGAACAGTACTTCCCCCCCATCTTTTATGTGCGTGGTTTCCTCTAAATAGTAAAAAACATTTATGTGAGAAGTGAAAGTATAGTGGCATGCAAGTAGAGCACACACATGCATGGTCATACACAGAGTGCAAGGTCCTGGCATTGTGGCATAATTCGTGTAATAGAAACTATTCACATTCTTCAAAATGAGGCCGTAGATAGGAAAAATTAAATGTTACTTTTAGCAGTTAGGTTCAAGCACTTATTCACAGGTTGAGTGCTGGATTCCAAGGCTTGTTCAAGTAGTTAGGAGTAAACCACTGTTCCAGGACTGAGCAGGTAAGGACAGCCATACTTGTCAAAAGTCAAATCTAACTCAACATATTTTGGTTCTGTAAAGTTTGTTTTTTAAGGCTGTTTTATTACTGGACACTCTTGCAGTGCAATCTCACCTTGTCTTCAAGTGTAATTCAGGCACATAAAGTCACAATCTGCTTTAGCACAACTCCATAGATTTCGGGGAGAGACCTGTGTCCTTTGGCATTTGTCAGGATTTGCATGTGCTCATTTTTGGTTCTCTAAACCATTGCCCAGATCTGTCTTGATGTTCTTCTCCACTGTCTGTATTCAGGCACCCATTCCCTAAGGTGTTCAACCAGTGCAATAGACAAGAGCTGGAGAATTATCTGCAGTCTGGTGGGGGGATGTGTCTCTCCAATATGCCAGATACCAAGAAAATGTATGGTGGGAAAAAGTGTGGAAATGGCTACTTGGAAGACGGGGAGGAGTGTGACTGTGGAGAGGTGGAGGTAACCATTGCTCAAGTCCAACCATTTGGGGTTTAGTGGGACACAATGTTTTTATTATGTATTTTGCAAATACAGTTATGTGATCTGTAATCAGCTTTTCTTTGTGCAGGAGATACACATACCTTTCCTATATGTAAATGTATACACAGTTGTATACACAAATGTATATACTATATTCCAAAACATCACATAAAACTAAATTCCCACTGTGTAGTACAATGCATTCCAGAACTCAGGGATGGGGTAATCCAGGGCTGAACAGAGATGATGAAAACTTCATTTAAAAAAGATAAGAAAAAGTGATTTTAGATTGCAGAATCACAGAATCATTAAATTTGGGAAAAACCTCCAAGATGATTGAGTCCAGCCTTTGACTGATCACCACCCTGCCAACTAGACCAGAGCACTGAGTGCCATGTCCAGTCTTTTCTTGAACACTTCCAGGGATGACTCCACCACCTCTCTGGGCAGCCCATTCCAATGCTCAATAGCCCTTTCTGAGGAGAAATTCTCCCTCATACCCAGGAAGAATTCTTCCAGATGTTGCTTATATAGGTTCACTTTACCAACAGCTCCATTCCTGGTAAGGATGGGGATTGTCTTAGCACAGCATCTCACTTCTCCAAATCCATCCTTTGACTAAAAAGAGAAAAGAGAGCTGGAACCATCAGCCCAGACTCTCCAGATGTGATGAGCACAACCAGTAGCATCCAGTCAGTCCATCAGAGGGTATGGCTGTGCAATGCTCTAATTCAGCATGTGCTGGGTATCATGAACACACTGTGGAAGGAAGGATGTTACTTTGTTTGCATGTAATTTGTTGTGTATGAGGACAGATCAGTGTCAGCCCCACGTGTGCCCTGTAAACTTTGCTGCATCTCACTGTCTTCCAGGAGTGCAACAACCCCTGCTGTGACGCCAGCACCTGCTCCCTGAAACCCGGTGCTGAATGTGCCCACGGCAGCTGCTGTCATCAGTGCAAGGTGGGAGCTCTGGGTTTTCCTAAGGGGAGAGGGAATAATGGAAGTGTGAGGCTGAAAACTGGAGGGGAAGAAGGAGCAAACAGCCAAACAGAGTTTAGCTCCTCACGTTGCTACCAGTGCAATCAAACTGGGGGGGGGGGGGGGGTTCCTTCCTTCTGGCTGATTAATTTAATTTGTTCCTGTGATAATTTAAGATGAGCCATGAATGCTGCTGGAAGGAAGTCACACTGCCTCTCTCAAACACTTAGGGATGGGGTGAATCAGGGTTAATATTTCTCTCCTTTGACTCTAGAAGAAATTAGACAGAGCTCTTGGAGCAAACACTTCCTCTGGGATGTAGGCTGGATGCTGTCTTTGCTCCAAACCCACTTTTCAGAGGCACAGTTGGATTCCTTTAGCTCAGGTGCTTACTGAAGAAATGCTTCCAAGAGAATTGTATACATGTGACCACTATCATTTAAAATCTCAGCTTTCCTTGTAGAGGCTGGCTAAAACATGATTCTGATTTTGGAGCCAAAGATCTCAAGGTTTGACAACAAATTAATTCAAAAATGAACACAGGCAAACATTTCTCTTAGTCTCATCTTTGTTTGCACATTGATTGCGTGCTCTTACTGACCTATCCTGGGCACGTGGAAATCCACCTGGAGTCATTCCTTTCACAAAAGCCTTGGAACAACCCCCTAGATATAATTGTGTATGCCCTTTGTTCTCCATGTGCGTGGTGGACAGGGGAAGAATGAACTGAGTAAACTCATAAGCAAGGGAGACATACATTATGCATTAGGAAAATGTCTCCAGCAGAAATGACAGGCAAACACTGAAACAAACTTCCCAAACAGGGAGGGTTTTGAGAATATCTGTCAGAAACGGTTCAGGTAAATTGGATCCTACCCAAGGGTAGAGAGAGATGGATCAGTGTCCCCATGAGATCTGGCAGCATCTGTGAATGATCTCATTGCTACCTAGGGAAGGGATCCAGTCATTAAATTGATTCTATCCAGCTCACCCAGATAATGAAATCACAGAATCATATGGCTCGCTGCTGACCTCAAAAAACCTAAGACAAGGAGGATGAAGTGACACACACAAGATTCTGCCTTATCTACAGGGAGACGTTGTGCAGACATGAAACCACAAAGGAGTCAGGCAATAATTTGCTGTTTTTTTCCCCTGTTGTCTCTTTTTAGCTGATGTCTCCAGGAACTCTCTGCAGGGAAAGGTCAGGACTCTGTGACCTCCCAGAATACTGCACTGGCGAGTCACCGTTTTGCCCCCTCAACTCTTACCAGATGGATGGGGCTCCCTGTGACGGAGGAACAGCCTATTGCTACAGTGGCATGTGCCTCACATACAGGGACCAGTGCGTGCAGCTGTGGGGGCCTGGTAAGGGAACAGGCAGTGTTATGTGGCATCCTGCTCTTATTCACCCTGTGTAAGACAGTATTACTTCCCATTTATCAGCAGCAAAGTCTGAGGATCCTTTTCTTCCACTTTTCTCACTTGGAGGAGGCAGCAAAAATTTCTCATGATCCAACCATTCCAGAGAAAGGACAAAACTGGGTGGTTGGACTGGGGTGAGATGGGCTTCTGGGCCCCACAGGAATCAGCCACATGAGTCTCTTCCTTGCAGGGGCACGACCAGCACCAGATGCCTGCTTTGAGAAGGTTAATGCTGCTGGAGACATCTATGGGAACTGTGGGAAGGACATCTATGGGTACTACAGGAAGTGTGAGATCAGGTACAAAGGGGGACAGCCACAAAGGGTACAAAGGAGGGGCAGCCAAGAGTTGCTCATCGGAGAATATGTTTTTATATATTAAAAAACTGTGGGCCAGTAGATAAAACTGATCCATGCACTGGTTTCACTCCCTCCCTCTGCCTCCTGGGAATCCAGCTGCATCCTTGTTGGACTTAGAGCCCTTATGACTGAAGCTTTCAGTTGACCATTTTCCTGCCTTTTGCATTTTCAAACATCTAGTTGATTTATTTTTTTTTCAAAGCAACAGAAGAGGGATTTTTTAAATCTGTAAGTTAAATGTAGCTTTCTAACTGGGACAAAAATTTCTTAGTCTTACTTGTGATTGTGTTGAGGTTGGTATGGGGACATCATGGGGACATCCCCCATCCATGAGGACTATGAGGTGGTACCAACAGTTCCCATCAGACACTGTTGCTTGGGCTGGTTCTTGGGAGGTGCCTGCTCATCGAACAATGACTCAACACTGCAGCTCTAATTTACATGCAGAGCTGATGCCTGCAAAACATTGAACAAGCCACAAATAATCACTTTAGCCTTTCCTTTGAAATCAGAGATGCTAAATGTGGGAAGATCCAGTGCCAGAGCTCTGCTTCCAAACCCCTGCAGTCCAATGCCGTGGGCATAGACACCACTGTCAACATGCAGAGGTGCCGAGGGACCCATGTGTACAGATCTGACAGTGAAGAGAAGGAGATGCTGGATCCTGGCTTGGTGTTGACAGGAACAAAATGTGGGAGCCATCATGTACGTACAGTTCTGCTTGAAATGGCTTGGGGGATATCGCTTTTCCACCCAGAATGTGCTTTTTGGTTATCAAGCCATTAATTTCTGATGTCTAATGCCTTTCTAGGAGATTTTAGTATTTGTTAGAAAAATAATTTCTTAGGGGGTTCAGAGAAGAGATGAAAGAACACACACTAAAGGCCTTATGTCTTTGCCAGATGAAGTCCAGAGCCATGATAAATATGGGATTTGCGAGTTGGTTGAGAGTGGTTTTTTCTTAGGGGTGAGACACAATTGGAAATCAATATGAGGGCTCCTTCAGGGACTTGTCCCGGGTAAGCCAAGTTATTGGCAATCAGAGCCACTGCTCTGATGCACATTAGCTGGGATTTAGGGAGTCAGTGTTGGCTTGGGAAGCAGGTTACCTTCATGGCCTCTTCTGCCCAGGAAATTAGTTGTATTTCCAAGGTGTCTGGGACCCCACACTTCACAAAATAACACAAGGCAGTAATATGGTACATAAGGAGCTAACAAAGTGTTTGGATCCTTTCTCTGCAGGTTTGCTTTGAGGGTCGCTGCCAGAACACATCCATCATCTTTGATTTTGAAAGCTGTAGCAAGAAGTGCCATGGGCATGGAGTAAGAGTCTTCCTTTTCATCTCCATTTCAGGCTGAAGCAGGATGGGCTCCAATTTTTCTGTGGGTGGTTGTTCAGCTCAGTTCTGGTATCAGGCTTAGGTTCACTTCAGACTTTGGCTTCTTGATTATTAATTTGCACATTCCTTTCCTGTTTGATGAATTTTCTGCTCCATGAGCATCCCTTTGACATAGGATTTGAGGAGGTCTACTGGTGGATATGAATTGCAAGGAATGAAAAACAAGAAGGGGTAATCTTAAAGAGAAATCTTCTGGGCTCAGTTTAAACTGAATAAAAAAAATGTATCAGACTTACCAAAGGAAAAACCTAGCAAAAATTCACATTTATCCCAAACTGCTCTGCAGTGCCCCCAGGGAATGGAAAGAAAACACAAATACCAATGGGCCAAGCTAACTGGCCTGAACAATAAGAAATTTTCACTGGATGAAAGGGAAGAGTCCTGTCCTTCAGTTTAGAGATAAGAGGAAAGTATTTCTAAAAGCTACTTTTCTCCTGAATTCAGGTTATTGGCACTTCAGCTGAAGAACCCTTGTCTTTTAGGGAAAGGAGAATATCTGAGGCAATAAAAGGCACTTTCACTCCGTCCAAAAAAGAATGTTTCCAGGAACTTAACTCCTTATTTATGCCCACAAGAGTTTCCTCTGTAGTGTTTTATTCAGCAATGTCTTAATTTGCTTTAGCTTGCACGTTCCTTTGTAGCTGGCACTAAAGTCTCTGAATCTTCCCATTCCAGGTCTGCAATAACAACAAGAATTGCCACTGCAACCAGGGGTGGGAACCCCCATTTTGCAACAAGGAGGGAAGGGGAGGAAGCTTGGACAGTGGTCCCCCCACACCTGAAGGTGAGTGGGACCAGCTCTGTGATGGTACCACTTCAGAAGGACTTGAGTTAGAGCAGAGATTTCCATTTAACAAACTCTACTTTCTTGCCCTCAGGCTCTTCAGCAGTTGTGATAACTCTTGCAATCCTGGCTTCCACTCTCCTTATCATTGGAATCATGTTTTTATTCTATCGTCTGAAATGCTGGAATAAATTTGCCATCTGTTCTCTGAAGAAGACACCACAGTTCAGGTAAGTTGTCAGTGCTGTGCCCTGTCTGCTTGAATCCCCTCCCACCTCCAGTGCCAGATCAGAAGAGACATTGCAAAGGCTGTGAGAAATGTAACTAAATGGGTTTGTTGGCATAGTCAGTACTTGCTTCTCTTAATGAAATTAAAATATAAAAATACAGGGGAAAAAAGAGGAGAAAATTTATCAAGGCAATAACACTCTTTTCTTTCTCTCATTGTCAGTGACACCTCTGGAACTGGGCATGCAAACCCTGCCTTCAAGTTGAAAACCCCCCAGCAGCAGAGAAAGGTAGGGGCAAGGTCACATTCCAACTCCTGGGGAAAAGAACCGTCTGCCCTAAGATGTGGGATGTGGTTCCCACTCACACTGTAGATAGGGACTGGTTTTATTAAAGGATGGGAAAAATAGACATCACCTGTGGCTGAGAGCCAGTGGGAGCTGAATGTAGTACCTGTTTCTAGTGATTTCCTTATGGGCAGGAGCTGGGCTTTGACCAGACCAGTGTGGCTACTTGTCTCTCCTGATAGATCCTCTGCTGTCACATCCTGCTCTTAGAACTGAAAAATGGCAAACCCTGAGTTTATTTGCGAGTGTCACACTAATCCCTGAATTACTGCTTTTTCTTGATTCCCATTTTGCCTTGTGATCCCAAATTGTCCCAGTCTATTTAATCAATGCTCACTAGACATAATACTTACTAGTGGTGCAGACAATATTTTCTACTATGGCTCAAAGACCTCATAAAGACTTTCAAAAGCATCACAGAGAATAAAACAGCGGTTTGAAGTGAAAATACCTAACTCTGAGGGTTTGTCTCCTGCACAGGTGATTGGCTTGCCTGAAATCCCACCCAAACCTCCTGCCCACCAAGCTCCAGGGCTCCAGATAAACAGGCAGCAGCCTCCTGCCTTCTCGTCCAGCTACAGCTGCAGCGTGGGGCGGCCGGCGGGGCCAGCACAGCCGGCGCCTCCGAGGGACGTGGCCCGGCGGACACCCCCGAGCAGGCCGGCACCTCCCGCTCCCAAACCCCCCGTCTCTCAGGTACAGAGTCGTGTCACTGTCCTGAGGGTGCTGCTTGGTGGGAGGTTTGTCCTGAGCAAGGCTGGTGGAGCCTCTCACCCGAGGGATTGTAGAAGTTCCCATGCTCACCAGTGTGTGAACCGTCTCCCTTCAGGACAGTTCCTGGTGGTGCTCCTTGGCTTTGACTGGCAGTGCCTTGCTGGACACTATCGCACACAATTACTCTTGCTTAATTCAGGTCCCCCAATACCTCTGACCTGAAGCTTAGATCACAAAGCAGTGTTCACTTGACCAAGGTCATCTAAAGACTTTATGGCTGCAAATCGCAGAGATAATGTGTCGAGAATGAAAGGACTGTGCAGATTTTTCCCTAAGCAAGGCAGGCATAGCTCCCTTTACCATTTGAATCATACAATGATAGAATGGCCTGGTTTGGAGTGAACCTTAAGGATCATCTCATTCCATGCCCTCTGCTGTGGGCAGGGACACCTCCCACTAGACCAGGTGGCTCAGAGCTCCACCCAACAAACCCTTCTGAGATTACCAGTCAGTGGTTCAGTATTGAGTGCAGCATCTCCATTCCTTGGGATGATCCCCCAGGTACCTTGCATTTGGCCATTCTGGACTAAAGCACCAGGAGCCTCCGACAAATTTTGATGTGGAGTAGGAATGGGACCTTTGGTATGTTTCATAGAAAACATTAGTCTTAACTCAAACTGACCCCATCTTTTGGGATCATCCTAGCCATGAGGTTATTTTGAGGATTAAAAGGAAAGGGTATTGATTTACTTCTTTTTCTGGCATCTTTGTTCTAAACTTACTATAGATCCCAAATTCTTATGAAAGAGATAGTAAGTCACTCAGAGAGACTTAAACCCATTTTGCCAAAATATTATTAGGTTGAAGCCATCAAAAAAGCAAAGGGCCCCGTTACAGTGGGTAGCAGGAGTTTGGCTCCCAGACAGTCTCTCTCTGAAGGATATAGAGGAAAACAAACCCTTGAGAGGTTCCTATAGAGGAATATTTTAGCAAATGGGATTTGTTTCCAGCTCCATTGTTCCTGTGAACAGCCGGCACTTCAGCAGGAAAGAAAACTAAAACAAAAGCAGGAAGCTGACTGTTGTTAATAAGGAATAGGTATCCTTCCCAGCTGGTTGTTGACAAGTTCTCCACAATCCCCATTGTGTTCCTTCCTCAGCACATCCAGTCTCTTTATCTCGGTCAGTCCTACTAAATGAACACTTTTCATAGGATTTCCAAAAGAAACTTTGCTTTTTCTGAGTTGCTGGAGAGTCACAAGATGGAGAAGGTACAGTGGAAATAATTAATGTCACTGTTTGCTAGTCTCAGTGTCCTTCCTAGACATTTGCAGCATCTGCCAGATTTGCTCTCTTTCTATTCCTATAGGAGTTCTTTAGACTTGGCAGTCAGTCGAATTTAGTCTGTCTTGTCCTTCCTGGAGTTACAGGGCAAGATCCTTGGAGAGCAATAGATCCCCAAGCCATCAAGCATTACATTTATGCATGGTCTGAGGTGACTGCAGGGTTTTTGGGTGCCCTCCAAGTTGTGAGTGCAGCTGTGTTTGTTAAATCAACACCTGTAAGCACGGAGCCTGAGCAACAACAGACAGTGAGCTCTCATGGGGGTAGCTCCTCCTCAGGGGCAAGCTTTCCACTGACATTCATTAGATGAATGGAGAATATAATGCTCCAAGTATCCTATTAGGGACAGCTGTGTGCACAAACAAATAAAAACTTCTTGTGGGTCTGCATGTATTTGTATGGGCACATGTATATACACATATAGTGTTTACAGGCATTGTGTGGGCAAACATATAGTGAGTGTATGTGTGTGAAACTTGCTTCCAACCTGAAGTGCATCAGTAATGTGGCTAATTAAAAGGCTCTGGGGCATAGCGTCCCTATTACTTGCAAAATTCAGGGCTTAAAACTCCTGGATCCTTTAATAGCCAAAATATGTGGCTTTCAGGCCACAGCTCCATCTGGGAGGCAGGGCAAGACAGTAACCCTGTCACCCTGTTTGGCTGTCCTTGGCTGAAGGCAGCAGCCCAGCAGCCTGAGGCCATCTTGTCTTCATGAAAATTGACAGGTGAAAAACTCTTATGTGTTGAAAACCACTAATCACCTGTGTAATACAACAAGCCATAGTGGCAGCTGCCTGTGCTCCCTCCTGGAGTCAGAGAGGGAGAGGTCTTCATAAACATGGTTTTACCTGTCACTCAGCCCTCTGTCTCAGGCAGAGATGCTACAGACTCAGTTGGGATGGATTTCTCCTATTTTTCATCATGCAGCCATAGATTGTAATAACCCTGGGGTTAAGTCCAAACCAGAGACCTCGAGGTGGGGGGCAGCTCCATACCCAGTCTGTTCAGACCTGCAAAAGAAGAAAAAATCCCAGGAGGTCCAAAGGACCAGTGGCCATACCCAGAAATTCACACCATGTAAAGTGAATGCAAATATTGTCTCTCTTTATAGGTTGGGCATCTGTTGAAGTTGAGAATTCAAAACTATTTCTTTCTTGCATAGGATATTTCAAGACCCCGGCCACCCCAGAGGGCTTTGCCAGCTAATCCTGTCCCATCCAGATCCAGAGCCTGGCAGGGGAACAGTGCTGCTGTCCCACTGCCTCCTGCACACAGCAGAACCCCAGGACGGCTCCAGCCTGTGGCAGAGGTAGGTAATGAGTGTGCTGGTGGGAGGCACTGCAGTGTCCTCTCACCACTGGGGAATGAAAGCACTCTGGAGAGAATATCACACTGTAAAACACTTTCATACACAGCCCAGGTGGGTGGAAACATAGAGTTTGTTGCCTTTATTGCAGAGGTCTCTGTTTTAACTTGATCCATATTAAGGATTTTTTGGGTGGAGCAAAACAGTTAATTCAGTTCTCCCCATCCCTGAGCAATTCCTCAGACAAGGTGTTGGTGTAAGTGGGGACGAGCACTGGGGGTGTCAAGGTGTCTGTGGCCCAGAACCTTTAGTGAAGAGCTGCAAAACATGAAGATTCACACAAGACTTGAAGATCCCAATAAGGAACAAAAACTATTTCCAGCTTCTCTAGCCAAGACTAAGAAGATGCTTTCTCTGCAAGCAGTGTTTCCCAAAATTGTTCTTACTAAGGGCAGTTAATAGAGGACTTTCAGACACTGAGTTCAGTGCCCTGCAAATTGGGCCACTCAACACAAAACACCTCCACTCCACACAGCACAGTTAGATTGCCTCCAGCCTGCAATATACTGGAGGCCAGCTGTGAAAAATGGAGAAAACTGCATGAATTTCATTGTGCTCCTGGTGGGAGGGTTTCCTGTGCAGGTGATGCTTTAGGGTGTGAATGCATGTGAATGGAGACAGGCTTCCCCAGGCTGGCTGTAACATCAGCTCCAGGAAAGGGCAAGGGCAGTGCTTGTTCTTCCATCAGTGCTCACTCCTCTCTCTTCTCCCTTTTTCCATCTCACCCAGAATACCGGTGTCTGGACGGCTGGAGCAGCAAACAGATGGAAAGTGGGACAGCCAGGCTCTCGTGGGCACTCCTGAAGCAGCCTGTTCTGGCTGGTTCTGGCCTTCACAGGGCCCTGGATGGCCTTCATCACCCAAAAACACTCACTGCCACAGTGTCTCCATTCCTCTCCTCTTGCCTCCTGTTGCCTCCATGACTCACCAAGCTGCCGTCAGGTGTGGCAGGAGTGCCCCAGGTACATGCCAGGCTGAGCTGGACCCTCTCTGCTTTTTCCTGTGTAGGGATGACTTGTTTATACGGTATTTAAATATTGTTGTGCAATATCCAATGCAGGGATGGGGTGATGGGGGTTTCACGTGTTTTTAATCAGTTTTTGAAGTGTTGCCAGGGAGAACAAGCTGTGAGTGCAGGTGCTGGCTCTGATGGGCTTTTATGTGAGCCCCAGCCCTGTTGGCTTGCTCAGCCTCTGCATGCAGCTGCAGGAGCATACATTGGTGCTATAAGGAACCCGCTGCCTCCTGGGAGAGCAGAAGGCAGCTGGTGATAACTTTCTTCAGTTTATTTTCAGTTTACAGTGTGTGGCAAGTGGGACCACAACCATGGAAATGTAATTTGTGGGCCACTGTCAGTTTTGATTAGCTTTAGTAAAGTGGATTAATTATTTTCCCTATATAACCATCTTCAGGAAGAGTGTTGCAACCCGTCTGTCCTCCAGCACTCACTTTGTCTCCCCTTGGTGCTGTAAAACCTGAAAGCATCCCCAGCATGGCCTGTGAGCTCCCATCCATGTCATTGGGACACACTCAAGGTACGACAGGGAATCTGGCCAGGATACAGAGCAAAGGGCCAGAAGGAAGCTCAGCAAAGGCAGTGCTGAGCCCTCCCCTGCAGTTGCGGTACTGTGGATCAACAGGCATTTTTGCACATCTCACCAGACTTCAGTCTGTGCTGAGCAGTGACTCAGCATGGACTGTCTGCTCCCCAAACCATTGAGAAGCCTACCTTAAAAATGCCCAGGTGGTGAAATAGCAGAAATATTAAAACAACACATGGTGCTTCTGTAGGGCAGCTCTTTTACTCCAGGTTTTTAATCCAGGCTGTGGATGGAGAGAGCTGTCTGTGTGCACTTTAAGCAGCTAATGATTCTGACCTTGAGGACCCTCCCTTATGAATTTGTTTTCTTGTAATAGTTTGGGCTTTTGTATGTTTTGGGGTTTTTTTTTACCTCAGGATGTTAAAATAAGACCTTTTGTTATGCCAGAATTTTTTTTTCCTTTAAATGATTTCCTAGAACACAGGGAAATCTGGAGCTGTGATTACAACAGTTCTGTTGTGTCTGCTTTATTATGGAAAAATCCTCAAACAGCATGACTGCTGCTCCACATGTGAGAAACTGCATTATTGGCATAAAGAAAAAGAGTATTTTCTGATGGTTCTCTTTTCCTAAGATCTACTTATTAAAAAAACCCCGAACAGATAAATTCTAAGCACTCATTAAATTTGTAGTTACACATATTAGTGTATCTGTAAGGACTTAAACCACACTAGTTTTCACTTTACTACCTCTTTCTCCACAAGAAAACAGTTCACAGGGTTGAATTTCTTGGTGGTTATTCTTTATCTTACTAATTTTAGACCTTTTCTTACCTTCTATGTGCCTGGAAAACAAGCTTAAAGAACTCCTTTCTGAATTAAGGGATTGCAAGTGAAAGACAACATCTTTCTAATCTTTATATGTTTTTTTCTATAGTTGGGATATATTACACATAAAAATATATATTCAACCCCCACATTTGTTGTTTCTTGGGGTGCAGCCCATGTGGCTGTGGATGGAAGGGCATGTTTTGCTGCTCACAGGTGGAGCAGGACTGTACATACACTGTCGTAGTAGATTCAACCACAAGAACTTGATCTTGTATCTGAGCCCTGAGGACAGCAGCACACTTCTGCTCCAACCCCTGATCTTTACCAAATGGCCACTCAAAGTCACTGAAATTATTTTCACTTCATTTCATGTGAGCATGGGATCAAGGCTTTAAAAAATCCCGCTGGACACACAGTGCTCAGAGAACAACTGGACATGCCCAAACTCTAATGGAATACTTTATTGCTGGAATATCACAAAAATCTCCAGAAGGCAGTTTTAAGTAAGTCCTTTTAAATTTTCACATGTGCAAGTTGAGTGAATGAGAACAGGGGAATTGCAGGAGGTGTAAAAGATGGTAAAACCTGATTTTTTTGAAATATAATGTTACTTGGGAGAATATGTATTAAAATACATCTCACTTTGTTCTGTGTCCACCATATTAATGGTTTATTAATGGTTTACAATAATGCTCTCTATGCATCTATGCAAATACTTGAAGAATGCAATTAATTGTGCCTTTTGCCTGGTTTTAATAAATTTGTTGGTTGTCATTAACAAATACTCTTTCACTGTGTGCTGTTTTATTACCTCAGTTCAAATCTTCATTTTCTATGTGGCATTTCTGCAGAGATGGCAGGACTGCTGGAGGAATGGCTTTTATGCAATGCAGTCAGTGAGGAAAGATGAGTCCCATTTGCAGTCATTTTATAAAATGCATAAAGCATTACACTGATTAGGGTGCCAAAAGCAAAGCTAGAGTGAGTGACTTGGATTATTTTCTGCCACCAAAGGAGGTCGCTGCTCTGCTCCAGATGCTCTTTCTGCTACACTCAGCTGCCTCTGAGCCTGTTTATCCTTTAGGGCTACTCCAGTAAGATGAGAGTAATCATTAAAAACTTTAAGATGCACTTGCAGCTGTTACAATTTATTTTAAAAAAAAACCCTTTATTTCCCTTTCCACATTCGGAAAAAAAAAAAAAATAGTACTGAAATCTTATTAAAATAAGAGCTGGTATAGTACTCTCTCTCCTGCAACCCCAAGCTGCATTTGCTCAGTGATGCTCAGAGCCAGGTATAACTAGGTGAGCATCTCAGACAGCATCAGTGTGTGATGTAGTTCAGGGATAACCCAGGGAGAGCTGCCTCTGGACTGAGCCAGCTGTTTGGGATTTGCTGCCAGCAAATGAACTCCAGTCTCCCTCTAAGACCCAGCAGCCAGATGGCAAAAACCTTTTAACTGCAGCAATACCTTCCTTTCTCACCTTCCAGCTCAAAATATTATTTCTCCCATTCCTTCATCCTCACAAATCCAAGGGGGTTTTGAAGATGAGCCATTAGCAAAAGTCCAGGTGTACTATAGTGGGAGAGATGGAGAGTGGTGAACAGGACTGCTCTGGGACAAATTGCAGAGCATCACCTACCTATGCCTGTTGGGCTTTAAACACACAGCTCATACCTCTTTCTAAACAGCAACAACAGTAAAAAAGCTTTGGGGTTTAAATGATTCAGGACAGGCCATGAGGCTCAAAGAGCTGGAGAGGGCTTGCCAAGGTCAAGGTATTTCCTAAGAAAAAAATACGTAACATTTACAGCCACTTTGTCTTTCAGACTGATAACATTTTCACAAGCAGTCTTGGGGATGGTGGGAGTGTTTCCCCTGGCACGGGGTTTATCCTGCCAGAGGTCCCCAAGGGCTGCCCCTTGCTAAAGTGAGGTCAAATTCACCAACCACATCAACGTGGCCTGAGCACCATGGCTGCTAAGTTAAAAAAAAACTAACAAAACAACTAAACAAAACTCCCATAAAAAAATAATTAACACTGTGCTGAAGGGAAACTCCTGGACCTCACAGAAAAACAAAAGTTGAAAGAGACTTCTCTGCCACAGTCTGAAAACACTTCATGATTTAGGTCCAGCCACTGAGCCTGAGTGAGTGCCTATTCCAAAATTCGCCACATTTTGCCCATATTCTCCAATATTCTTGTCCCACTATTTGCAGAGCAAGTGATTAAACATGGATAAGCAGAGTCTGAATAGCAGGCATACACTGTTCAGTCCTTGTCTCTCACCTCCACTTGAGATACTGCTGTGTATTTTAGAACTCATGCCAGTGTCTAGAAAGGGAAAAAAAAAAAAAAAAAGAAAAAACACGAATTAATGACTCAGTCAAGGCCTGGAAATAAGGACATCAGTGGCCACCCAAGGGGAAGGAGTTCAAGAGTAAACATTAGCCCTGCCAAGAATAAGAGATGGCAAGGGGCCTTGGAGAGGAGATTTCTCCCAGGACTATCATATTTCAAGAGGATTTTTGTTTTCAGTGGCTGCATGTATTAAGGCTCAGTGAGGATAAAACAAATCCCTTACTGCCACACCATGACAGAAATCCCATCCAAAAGCCTGGAGAAAAGTTTGAATTGACTCTAACAAGCTTTGGATAAGACACTGTTGGTCTTCTTTTCTGCTTTTCCTTTTTTCAGTTGCTCACTGACACCTGGAATATTAACACCAACCCGTCCACCCAACCTCCAGTCCCTCACATATAACATGCTAGGTGCAGAGCATGAATACTTTGGGTTTATCCTCTGGGGCAATGCTGGAGTTGTCCACCTCTATCAGGATGTTCTTGTCATCTCTGGTGACTGGCACTGGCTGTTCATTCTGGAGGACTTGTGGTAGATTCCCTAAACTGACATCCATGTCTTTGAAGGCATGGAGTAAAAACACCCCCAAAATGATGGTGAGGAAGCCACAAACTGTCCCAATGATGTCGATTACGGTCATGGCGACCCACTCCTTAAAGAGGATGATGGAAGTCGTGATGACGATGGTGGTGAACAGCACGTAGTAGATGGGAAACACCAAAGAGGTGTTGAAAATGTCCAGAGACTTGTTGAGGTAGTTAATCTGTGTGGTGATGGATGCCACCAGCGTGATGACCAGGATCCACGTCAATGGGTGCTGCAGCACAGGCTGGTCAGCGAAGAAGCCCTTGATGGCAATTCCCAAGCCCTTGACTGAGGACACGGAGAAGGCACCGATAACGGAGCAGATGGTGAGGTAGACAAGGATGTTGCTCTGACCATAACGGGGGCCGAGGTAGAAGATCAGGAGGAAGCAAAGAGCCAAGAGGATCGCAGCATAAGCAAGGAAACCTGGAAGAGGGAGAGATGAACTCAAAACTGAGCCGTGGGCACAGGGAGCAGAACGCACTGCCCAGCCCTGGGAGGAAACATGGTCTCCTGCCTACCTGGCTCCTTCAGCTTGGAAGTCATTTCATCCAGAGTGGTGACCTCCTCGTCCTCTGGAGCGTGTATCACCATCACAGTGCTGCCCACCAGGCTCAGCATGCAGCCCAGCTTTCCCAGCAGGTTGAGCCGTTCTCCAAGCAAATATGAAGACAGGATGGCACTGCATAGGACAGAAAAACATCAGCTGGTGCTTTGCAGTCCTTTAAATAAGGAAGAACATCTAAAATAAAGTTAAGAATACTTTTGTGTGATACAGGGACACAACCTTTGTGTAAATTAGTTGGATTCCAGTGTGTTAATACACAATGACATTGCATCTACTGACAGCTGAATCTGCAGAGGTGCAGGTGTGATCTGTAGATAACAGCTCTTGTGTCAGCAAGGTGCAAAAATGCTGAATGTATTAACACATCCTCAAAAATACTTCCAGGATCTACAGAATCACTCATGAGCTGCTGGGCATTATGGAGCTTTTAGTGCTCAAGGAAATTACTTCAAGGACCAGTGTAACACAGAAAAAAACCTGAACTTCACAACAAGAGTCACATTAATTTTAACTAAATCAGATGAATTGTTAAGCCTCAGAGAAATGCAGAAAGTGCTGGGGCTACAGATAATTCCACAAAAGTATCAGTTGTTGTTCATAAAAATTTGGGACAAGACATCAGAAGTAGTCCTAACTTATAGTTTGTTTATGCATTTCACAATAACAGTCTTTCTATAATACCTTCAGTTCCCAGAGTAATGTATTTTTAAAAATAAAGAAATAGAATTTCAGCCCTTTTGTCAACAGCTAGAAGTATAAAACCCCACAACCTCAGAGTGCCCTAAAAGTCTAGAAAATAAAAGGCAAGTGAGGCACAGTTTCAAAATAAGCCTGATATTTTTGACCCTTTTAGATTTTTAGTACTGTTGACTACAAGATCAAAACAAAACAAACAAAACAAAACAATCTCAAGTTGGCTGAAGAGCTGGAATAAGGAAGGAAGTAATGCTGATATTTGCAATAATTTAACCTGCTGTGCATGTGGCTGCTATCCACAAGCAGAAGGGCCAACTACTTAATTCAGTGGTTCCCAAATGATTCCCCTAAAGGACAATAACCCTTAAAGTGTTTTTTTAGAAAACACTGAGACATTTTTCTCTCTAGGCAGAATAAATCATATAAGCATCACTTCAAGTCTTTCTATCTTTACAAGACAAACCACCAAATGAAAAAAAAAAAGGCAAATTGCAAACTATAGACACAAAAATCACCTTATGAGGACGCTCAGAGCCCCCAGAGGCGTGACAATAGTAGCAGGAGCAAAGGCATAGGCAGCAAAGTTGGCAGCTTCCCCTCCACCCACTAAACAAACACAAGAAAAATAAATACCAGTGAGTTACAGTGTACATTTTATGTTTTCTCTTGTGGGCTTGAAAACCCAGTAAGACATGAGTTGGAGAGTGGGTTTTATGCTGGGGGTTTCATGCTGCTGCTAAACAGGGGCAGTGTTCTATTACAAATGGCCACAAGCAGAGAGGCACCCCTGGAGCCCTGCACCCACCCTGGGAAGGGCTGAGGGAACCGGGGCTCAGGATGTCAGGGCTGACCCATGTGAGCTCACTAAACCCTCCAGCCCAGCCAGGCATCTGCTCTGTCTGGGGGTTAATGAGGGAGAGGGGCAGCTGTGGGACCCCCAGTGCTGGGAGGCTGCTCCTCACCTCCAGTGAGTCCTTGGGGCTGTGGTGCCCTCTCTGGCTGAGCTGCCCTTGTTCCCAAGCAGTGAGGACTCTGTTCTCACTCACAGGAGCTGCAAGGGCAGAGCAAGGTGGGGGCACCTTGAGCTGCTGCCGCAGTGAGAACCAGAAAAGAGGGCTCTGAAAAACCCTCTTGTGAAACCTGCTGGTCTCTGTGCTGCTCTGAGTCCCATTTGAGGAGATATTGTAAGGCTGCAGCATCAAAGAAAGGTTTTAAGGCTTGCTATAAGGGAAAGGCTTTGCTCAAGAAGGAGCTGCTCCCAACAACTTGTTATCTCCCTGTGCCTCAGCAGGAACCTTTCCCAGAGCCCCCAGGCACACACAGGCTGTTTGTCCTGTGCCTGGTACACAGCAGACCTGCCAGCTGCCTTATTAAAACCTGGCTTTTCATGCTTTTGATCAGGTAAAACTGAGCTAGCAAGTCCTACCAGCCTTGCAGGAGTATAGAGAGGGAGATCCTGCATCGCTCACTGTCCTTGGGGAACTTCTGCTGAGGATGGGGGAACTCAACAGAAAACAGGCTTTAAGCCACAAGACAGCTTGTTCCACACCTCATTCACAGGGACAGACCCTGGAAAAGCTTCAAACCCAGGGAAAGAGCTTCTACTTACTGGTTAACAAGCCAGCCCACCAGAGCCAGTCCTTTAGGTAGCCATGGCCTCCATCTCCTGGGGAGGAAAAGCACATGGGTGTGCAGGAATTAACAACCACATTCATCAGAGCAAGAGATGAGAAATATCCCTTTGGAGAGGGATAAATTGCAAGGTGTCTTGTCCCAGAAGCTACCTGCTCCTTTTGTACACCACTGTGTATCATGTTTGTATTGCGGGGTCTCAGCATGATCCACAAGAAAATCTAGTGTTAACTTTATGTGACTGAGCATTTCTGATGAAAAATAATTCCTGGCACCAAAGCAACTAAATGAAAGAAAATGTGATATAAATAAGGAAGAATGGACATACTGTGTTGGGAACTAATCCAGTTCTGTCCTAACCCACAAGCTGTTAGACATAAGGAGTTTTAGCCTGCTGGCATTGTGAACCCTGATTTTGCTGCGGCAGAGAGAGCCCATGTTTTTGATAAATCTGACCTGACTGGAGCTGCCAGTAACAGCAGTGTTTGACCTGCCCTGGAGAAAAGGGATGTGCTCAGATAGAAGGGGTGACACCCTAGAACCGAGAGATTAAAGGGTGACATAGGACAAGGGGGAATGAAGAGTTGAACAAGAAGACTTCAGGACACAGGAAAAAACCTTTTGCCAGAATTCAGTCTCTTCTGGTTCCTCAAAAAGTTCACAAATGTTGAAGTTCAAATGTTATGCTTTGGTATTCCTTAGAAATTGCTGGGTTTTTTTCTCAAGAACTCTTTCTGTCAGCTGCAGTTTTCTGTCATGAATGTCTAATTCCTTGTTAATATTCACTTGGCTCTGTTGTGGGAAGAGGTTATGAAGGAAAGGAGGAGAGAGACATCTTCTACAGCTGAAGAAATACTGATATTTCACCATGCAAATAAAACTCCAAAAAGCAAACCCATCTGTGTTCAGCAGCTGCATGTGGGCAGACAAAGGGCAGAGGATGGAGATGGACTCGAGACTGGCCTGTGGCTCGGGTGCTGTTGGCAGCTTTGCTGGTTGACTCTGGCCACTCACTTCATCATTCCCTGCCTCTGTATGTCCCCACAGGGGTACACAGTAAAATGGGGATGGTGATATTTACTTCCTCTGAAAGGACTAAGCCAGACCTTGGAAGCAGTAGTATCTTAATTATAATTATTTTGTTGTTGTACAAGTAGGTCAGCTGCCAGGTAGGACTCACACTGCTGCTAGAGCACCTTTGCAGTGCTGATGCGATGAACCCAATTCCACAGTGCAATTCTGCTGCAGGCAGTGCTCCTCCACCACTGCCCATCTATGAGCACACGCTTCACCCTAAGAGCCTGGTGCTAGGGGAAAGTTACCTACAGGCCGTTGAGCAACATACCTCAGAAGGAACCCTTCTGAAACCACAAGCAGAGCTCACCTAGAGGCTTTTGCTTAATGGGGCCACGTCCTTGTCTCGGTGACTTGGTGACAAAGCTGCCTAGTGCATCAGTAAGAGCAAGAGTGGGGTCACGGTGCTGTGCTGTCCTGCTCAGGTCTGTGGCACGGTGATGACTTGCAGCTTTGTGCAAAGGGGGCCGTTTCACAGAGCTTTCAGCACTCTGCTTCCTCCTGACCTCACTCTTTCCCGCGTAAGAGCTGTGATGGATGTGTATAGTTCTTCTGGTGGGGCACCTCTGATTGCACAGGGCAAATCCCTTGCTATTTGCAGTGCCAGGCAGGGGAATGCTGCTTTTAGGTGAGCTCTTCCAGTGCAGTGCTCTGTAAATTAGCACTTCAGCTCCTGCATAGCACTGCTGTCTCAGTCTCACACACAAAAATGCATCCACTAAAGGTCTTATTTACATTGCTGACAGAAGACTGATGGTACCCAGAGGTGTTCCCTTGCTTATGAGTGCTGGAGTTTGGACGATGTGTGTGGTTCTGGGAAAAGGTGGACCTCTCTCCTTCCCCCCTCCTCTACCCCAAAACAAGCCTTACCTGCCCTGGTGCCTCCCTTCTCCACCAGCCGTAGCAGCCCCTTCTTCTTGAGGATGACACTGCTTCCAATGAGGAAGCTGGAGAAGACAGCCAAGCCCAGGCCAATGTAGAATCCATAATTGCTTTCCAGCCCAGTTATCCAGAAATCATCCGAAGTCCCATTGTCCTGGACAGAGTCAGCTGGGTCAGCATCACTGATCACTTGGCACATGACCCGGTGGGAAAGGCACGAAAGGGTGATCAGAGACCCTGTGAGAGATAAAATGGTGGAGATAAAACAGCAAATTACTGACATGACTATCAACAGTGTCTGTAGTGCCCTTGGACTCACTCAGATGTCCTCCTGAACAGCCACCTGTGCTGTCACCCTAACAGCACATACCCATCAGCTCTCAAAAGCTCAGGACACCTCTTTACTCACATGTGGAAATGGCAAGGTGAGTGACAGATTTGTGGCCTGGAGTTCAGGCATCTCTTTGACACCGACTGTGTTGACCAGTCTACGCAGTGAACTGGAAGGTCACAAGGACCTGTCTTAATAAGGTAATTTGGCTTTGCAAATATATATGCCAGAGAATCTTCACCAAACTCTGATGTTATGAGGTTAAAACTATGCATTATCAACACAGCCTTGTTCATTCAAAGGTTTTGGTGCTTTCCAGCCAACTAATCCTTACATCTGCAGCTCATCTGCAGTTTATAACTTCGGGTTTGATGTGGAGTGATGCCAGCACTTTGTAATTGTGCATCTGTTCCAGCTCTGTGCACTGAGCTGTGTCATAAGACAACAACAGGTTTATCTCAGATCAAAGTTTCATCTCTATGTTGCCTCTACTGTTTAATGGGTTTATTCTACATATTTGTAGAATGCCTGACTGCTCCTAAAGTAAACTCAGTCCTGCCAGTGCCAAAGGACTGAGAACAGTCACAGTTTTCTGTTGTCAATACCAAGCACACTACAGCCCTGTGTCTCCAGCCAAGGTGTGTTGCTGTGTGTGGGTGGGAAAATTGCTGAGTTTCTTCCACCTCTGACACTCCTACCACACCCAGCACATCTTTCTATTGCAATCTTGACTCTAAGTGTAGTAAAGGCAGCGTGACTATGACCATGGGGAACAGAGCAGCCATGTGAAGTGTCACAAAAGTCCCTTCATAGAAAAAGATTTCAATTTTCCACCTGAACTCATGTAGGAAATACAGAGCAAGTACTTGTGTTTCTGCAGGCCAGGGGTATGCAATGACTAAACTGCTCCCAGCACTGCTGGCAGCCTGGGCATGGGTCCTACATTTTTCCTGAACCAGGACACTGGCTTAGATCTTCTACAGCTGCAATCCCTGACCCTGGCACACATAGCTGAGGGTTTGGATCTGAACTGGCAATAAACTTTTTCCCAAAGGAAAAATCTCCAGTGACTTTCTAGATGAATTTCCAAAGGTTCTCTAGCACTACTTTTTTCCTAGCAGAAAAACATCTTTGATCGAGGAAATAGATCCTGGGAGATCCAGGAGGCACTTGCCTCCCCGTCTGGGTCAAAATCTCCACAATGGCCACAAGCGTAAAGCGGCGGGATGGGGCGATCACCGTCTGGATTAGTTAATCTTTAAAGGACTAAAACCCCGAGTCCTGGCTTTTTGTGTGCTGTAAGGCTGGCAGAGCGCGGCTCTGGCTACTCGCAGCACAGGCTGTGTGGCTCCAGTTTTCCCATTCCTATACAGACCTCAAAAAAGAGAATAAACCCCAAACCCAGGGAAAAAAACAGAGCAGTGACAGAGAACAGCCCCAAAGCCGGGGCGGGGATGGTTCTGGGGGTAAGGCCGAGGGCTCAGCCCCTTCCCAGACCTCTCCCGCTCCCCCCGGTCCCGCACCCACCGTTGCTGCAGCTGCTGTTCGTCTCCAGCGGCTCCATCGCCTCCGTGCTCCGGACGCTCAGCGCATCCCGAGGGCATAGCCGGGCTGGGCCGGGCTGCCGGCACACCTGTGCCCGCCCGGCTCCTCCTCCGGGACGGGACGGCCCCTCGATGGGCTCGGAGCACGCACAGCAATACCCTGGCGAGCTTTGCAAGGCCCTCTCGGGCAGCCACCGCTCCCCGCAACCCTTGAGCCCCGTTCCCCGCCTGCCCGGGATGCGGTGGCAGCAGCCGGGGGGCTCTGTACCTTCCCACCCATCCGGGGTGAGGCTCCTGCCGCAGCCCGGGCAGGGGTTTCTCCTCTGGAGCGTGTTTTCTTTGTTGCAGTGGCAGCCCGAGGTGGCTCGGGGGTGTGTGAGCCCCGGCGCGGGGTAAGGGGATCCCGGTGTGCGCTGAGCGGGTCGCGCACGCTGCAAAGCCGGGGGGTTTAAACGTGCGCAGGGTGTGGTGGAACTGAAATTAAAGGCAAACAAGAGAAGTGTTAGTGCCAGGTTAATGGCTGGACTCGATGAGCTTAGAGGTGCTCTCCAACCTAAAAGTTTTGGGCGCCACAATGTATGAAGGATATAAAGCTGTTAGAGCGCATCCAAAGGAGAAGATGGTGAAGGGTGCAGAGGAGCGGTTGAGGTCACTTGCATTTTTTAGCCTGGAGGAGACTCATCAACTCCCCTTCCACGGCAGCTGAAGCCTCTCTCGCTGATTTGTAGCGTGTGAACGATTCGGAGCGTGTTGCCCACCAGTGTGTTTTGCCTTCATCCCCACCCTCCTCTGCCGACCTCCCTTCCTGCGTTTGTGCTCAGTGCCCGTGTCTACACAGAAACCTGCTGCCCATACAAAAGGCCTTTCGGTGCCATTAGCCAGGTTTTGCTGTAGGTCAGCAGAGATTAGTAAAACCAATAGTAAGACAATAGCTTTTCTTCAGCAAGCTCACATTTATAGGTAAAAACAGTCTTAAGGCAATATAAAGAAGTAAGATTTACAGGATCTGAACGGGTCTGAAAAACTGTTTTTCTTTTTCCCCCTATAAAATAAATTATCGGTTACAACAGAAATTGCCCTCAGACCATCAGGCTGCAGCATTGCTAACACCTCATGGCTCCTACATTCAGCGCCTGATCCTATCTCTGAGCAACTGTTTTCTCCAGCAAATGTAATGCTCAAGTGCTTTGTGAGTCATTTGATTTTAATCAGGTCTGTTCATCCATCACAGTCCTGCTGCAGGTCACTGGCTGGCAGAGACTGTGCCAGCCAAATACCACGTCCTCCTCTTTATCACAGAGCACTTGATAATCAATCCAAATCATTTGGCAGCAGGTTTTGAAGTAGGAAATGAAACATGTGCTAATTTGTCAGTGTTCTGGGAGCAACTTCTGCTGCTGTTATATATTAGGGAGGCAAAAGGGGCAAGACCCTGGGCAAGACAATGATGGCAGGATTTGGCTTCTATTTAGTAATTTTTACTCACTGATGTTAATTAAGAGCTATTCAAGCAATGTGTGAATATGAAGCTGGTGGCAGAAACCAGTGTGATGGTGGAGTGGGACAAGTATTTGCTATGTTTGCACTGCTGACTGCCAGCACTGGCTGGGGAATTCCTGTCCCCTGTCCCCTCACAAGCTGCCCCACCTGTTTGCTCTGATGCTTGGGGCACTGTGGGGCTTTCCCTTTTGATGGACCTTTTCCAACACCCTGAGGTCTTGCTCATAGCTGGGGAGTCAAAATTGTGATGTGATTATTGGCAGTTAAACTCTGTTCAAAATAATTTCCAAGCTTTTGCAGGTGAGTGTTGTTATCTGTGTAGGGCACAGTTGCCCACTGTGCACGAAAAGGTGGAAGGAGGAAGCAAATTTTTATGTAAGAGATCTGGGATTAAAGTAATCTTTTTGGTCATGGTGCAGCCTCATACATTACTGCCACAACATGGTGCAGTTAAAAGCCATAGGCACTTTGGGCCACAGCTTCACCTTTCCCTGTCAGCTTGATTTCCTAAAGGCAGAGGCTAATGTGATCACTTACATGTGTGTTTATGTGCTCTCCTTCATCCCCAAAGATATTTGATGCCGTGGACCATTTTTGTCAGATCTGAGAACAGAGACATGAACGGGAAGAGGTCCCAAAAGGAGGGGACACTGCAGTGTGAGCTGGCTCTATCAGACATCAGGGAAGGAGCATGCCTTGTTGTCACCACTGTGGGAGAAACTTCAGCCAGATCCTGTAATCAACCACAGACACGAATGTGTCATATAGTTCTTTCTCTTTGGTGCAGGGGCTGCAGGGTACAGTGTACACAGGAGTGTCACAGGAGTGGCATTTGATGGATTTACCAAAGCTGTGTATGGCAATATGCGAGTTAAAAGCCAGGTAGGATTGGTGTGGAATTGCCTTCAGTCAAGGGCAAGTTGAGACTGATAGCAATAAAGTAGGGAGGCAGCCAATGCCTCTTTTATTGCTTCATATCCTCAGTTTAATGGGAAGGCTGTAATTAAGGGAATTCAGCTCCAAGCTGTGACCTCACTGGTTGATACTCCCATTAGATGCTGCCTTAAAAATAACTCATCAGAAATCAGGGAGCCTTCCTTAGCAGTTCATCTTCTAGCAATGCAGTTCCTCCTGAAATACTGGTTTCCAGGCCAAAAAACTTGACTGGAATCCAGGGGGCAGAGCAAGACAGCTTTGCATGCAAATAACCTCTTTAGCAACATCAAAAGGCTTTTCTTTCCCCTGCTCTTGTCTGCTCATCTTTTCTGGTCTGGAAAAAATGATGGAAAAATACTGGGTATCAATTGTCCTGTGTTAAAAACAATGGTGGAAGTATCCTGCTAACAGGTGATGGAAACTTTTGGCCCTTGGATGTCTGCTAGGCATGGTTCCTGTGGAAACTTTCTGAACAGGGTTGCAATATTCTGCTCTGACTTTGTGTAGTTTTAGGGCTCCAAGGAACCTTTGCTGCTTCAAAGAGAATGAAATCTTTTTCCTGGCAAGGACCTGATAGTGTAGGGGTTAAAGGAATTGCCTGCTGTTGGACGATTGCAGCACTACTTGAAAGGATGCTCAAAGCTTGAAAGAATGAACTTTGTTGAGCAGACAGCTTTTAATTCAGTCTGTCTCAAGGTAACAGTGTCTGCAGTGGCTGAGGCTGACATTTGGTACTACAAGAGTTTAGACAACACTAGCAGGGAGAGTTCCAAAGCCTGTCACACCCATGGTGGGTTCCCATGCTCGTGGTACTGCCCTCCCCGTGCCAGTGCACATACCTGTGGGTCTGTGCTAAGGGGCTGCTGAGTGATCCAGCGTCATGAGGCCATAAAACACACCCCACCTCCTTTCTCCCAGGGTTGTTAAATATTTTATCCAGATCAGTTCAGTGATCCAGGTCACTGTGGCCCCATAAAGCAAGTATGGTGTCCAGAACAGGAGTGGTGGGTTGGTGATGGATGGGAGCTGGTGCTCAGTGGGCACCAGAGGCCGGAGCAGCAGTGGGTGCCACAGGTGACATACAATCAGCAGAGCGTTTGTTTGCAGACCTCTTATCTGCCAGGCGTTTGCATCAGAACTCTAAATCAGGCAAAACTAGATATGAAAGGCACTTCTGGCTTGCAGAAGGGGTCACAGAAAGGGTAATTTTGTTAAGCTTTTGAAAGAATAAAACAATCATTAATGAACTGTTCTTCGAATTGGTGATGCGCCTTTAATCTGAAGATGTAAACATATTTAGGAACACTAGGAAGATGATGTGGGCCTGTCTCTTTGATATTGGTCCCTTAGGGTTGGTTGTTCAAAATTCAGTCTTGGACCCTGAGACTCAGAGCAAGAATTGCTTCTGGCTCCAGGTGAGAGACCATGTGATCTCTCAGCACTTACGGCTGGTGTGAGAATTGGGGTGTGCACGAGACAGCAGCTAAAATTTGTTAAAAACAAAAAGAGAGAGAGAAATCTTGATTTAAGAAAGTCGTGTTCTCCTGCCATTCCCTGCTGCATGTTGAAATCAGTAAACATTGGGCAACTCTGAACCCATCAGGCAAACAGTCCTGCACAGCAGGATGTCACCCACAAAGCTGCAGCACATGCTGACTGAAAGCACATGGGTAAGATGAACAGAGCTGCCTGTCACGGTGTAAAGCTCACTTCCAATTTTATATGAAGAACCATTGCATTGCTATTCCTCTAGAAAGCTGTTCCCATGAGGAACCTTGGGAAGAAGCTATGAAACGGAACATCAGTCACACTGCTTAGTCTGGAGCTGAGCAGAGGAGCTCCCACTCCCATAGATCCATGTCAGTTGTTTCACCCTAATTCCTCAGCTCCCAGAAGGTCTTCTCCCCTCAGTTCCCACTGCTCCTTCTGCAATCAACAGCCGAAGCTTCTCCTTGGATGCTTCTAACACAAAACTAAGAATGGTTTCAAATGGAAATTTGGGAAAATAATAGCAAGGAGAGTCTCCTGGAATAAAAAAGGCCCCTGTGGAGTTGACATGGCTGTGGTAACCAGAGGAAATTAGCTTATCAGTTTAGCTTTGTTTTGAGTAGAGCCTATCAAATCCTATAAAAAATAAATACATAACTTTCCATCCACTGGCCACCTCATAATAAAACAAGTTTTCATGTAAATATTTGGTGTGCAGGGAAGTTTTTCTCAAAAATCATTACCTTTTTGATAGGAAAATAAGTCTGTTTTGGTGTTGGCCACAAAGCCTATTTTTTTTTATTTTGACAAAAGCTTGACATTTTTATCAACTTAGCTTCTCCTTTGTGCCAGGTGCAATTGGAGGATCTCCCCAAATTACAGACATCATGATGATGACACCACAAAATAAAGTCTGCCCATTTCATGAATGAGCCCAATTTTTATTTCTCTTCATCACAAAAGTCATCCCACATTTGTTGTACACACTGTTGGTTGCTGTGTTACGGGACATATCACCAGGTACCAGATGCTTTACTCTTGCAGAAGCACTTCTAATGGAGATGGAAGCTTCTGTTGGCTGTATTTCAGAACAACAGCAAAAAATACAAAATCAAAATATCATCTTCAGCTGCATAGCAAATATGGATCAAAAATTTAACACTGTATCAGATCACAAGCGTAAATATACCTCACCATAAATAAAATTCATTGTACAAAATAACTCAAGCAGCTTTTCATACAAATATGGTACATTTGACAACAGTTTTTGAGAATATTTTCTTGGTTTTTTTACACCCTCAATTCTTTTTTCTTTTGTTCTCAAACACACATGAACCTACTGGACTGGAGTAATGCAGGAGAAAAAGGACTAACATTGTTCAACGCTACTAAGTGCTGTCAGAGTTTAAAAGGAAAACCACTGAAGTGCTGAGCTTGAACTAGTTTGCTTCCCCTTTCTATTGTAGCATTGAAAGTCAAGTGTAGCATCATCCCAGAAAAGCATGTGCACTGCCAATAATCACATTTTATAATGGCAAAGCCGGAGGGAACATTAAAATAATCCAGTCTGACTTCATTCATGACACAGGCCATCCTTTCTCCCCTGTAATTCCTATTGAGCCAACAACTTGTCTTTGAAGTAGACATTCCAAGTGGTGGCTGGTGAATCCCAGGGAGTTTGCAGGCTGCTTCAGCATTAGCAGGAAAATATAGGTAAAAAAGCAAGCCCATAGTTAGTGGACTTGGAATTATTCAGGCAGGAGTCAACATTTCCCTATAAAAAGAACATTAGGGGTCTGCAGATTATAAAAGGCTGAAAACTATAGGATTGGAGCATATCTGCAAGGAAGACACCCAAATTTGGCAGAAAGTCTCCAAGTGTGAAGAATAATGCCCATGGCAATCTGTTACTATTTAGCCCTACTGCCACAAATTTGCTCCCTATTTCCATTAAGAATGATAACTTTTAAAAAAAGGAGATAAAAAAATCCATTTTCATGGAGTTGTTTAAAGATCTAAGCCTGGACCTCTTTCGCATACACAGTCACGGAGGATGAGACAAACTAAACACTATTTGAACCCTTGAGATAATCAAAGGACAGTAACATCAAATCTCAGAAATTAAGACTGTAATGTTATTCCTCACTGATGTCTCATACTACTTGAGCAACAAGGCAAAACATCTGCATACACTCTACAGTCCAAACACTTTATAGTTTGTTCATGCCCTTTGATATTTTGCTCAAAACATTTAATCCCTTTGAATCTGAAGGGATTTTACATTTTTGCCAGCAAATCCAAGGGCAACAAAGAGATTTCATCTACCTGTTCTTTCAAGTATGTGCAACCTCGTTTTGCAGAGCTTCAGGGAATTATTATGGCAAAACTACAGCAAAACAATGCAAAGAGATTTAGAGGTTTAGGTGAAATATCTCATGACTCATTTCAGACCTAAACAGATGAAAATAGGCATTCAAATTCACCTTACTATATCCCATTTTGTAGGTAGTTGAGACTCGGTCATTGGTACAGTTTATCCTTTTGTAGCAACCTCTTTCTGAGAAGACTCCAACATCCCATAACGTCAGATGCAGCAGGACATTTAATTTGTGCTGTGCTTAGAGGTGGCTCTGAATACCAGACAGGGACTTGTGCCACCTTTTCAGCAACAATTTCATATCAAAATAACAAGCACTTACTATTTAGGTCAGGAAGAGTAAGATCTTGATTGGATCTATCTTCCCTGTATATTGTTTTCCACAAAAAATAAAGTGCTTGATTCTCCTCTTCCTTTTAAAAATATATATCTTTAGATACCCTCACTCCAGTAGTGTAGAAGTGTTGGAACATGATGGAAAACCAGAACTGACATCCTTAGTGGAAGAGTAAATAGAGAGCAAGAGCCCTGCAGTGTCAACAAGTCCCAGATGCTCTTCTGCTGCTCTTCCTCACAACACAGAGGAAACAACTCGCCTTGTTGAGCTGGGTCCTTCCCTGTCACTCCAAGATTTCAGCCAGACTTCCTGAGATTTCATTCTACTTTCCGATTACTGTGCTACACAATTTCCTCCCTGCAGCTGAAATGTCTAGCTCAGTAATTAATGGAAACTCAAGGTGTGAAAACATCCAGCACTTGTCATGTGTGGGGTATTTGATTATCAAGGGAGTAGGTGATGAACGTCTGAGAGAACAAATTCATCCCACCCAGCAAGATCTCCTCTTGCCAGTAGCAGTTTGCTGGCTGTTGTTTCCTAAGACAAAATACTCCATCTGGGACATTCCTACTAATTAATTCTATGTTCCCTCTGAGAGAATAAATGCTCAGGCTCTGACTTTTAACATCTGTAACAGCATGCAGTTTACAAGGCATGATGAAATGCGTGAAAGGAATATATATTATCATATCTGTATATTGTCACAGCAATTATCTGCTGTGACCAGGCTGAAGCTGAGGAAACACTGCCAGTGGTGAGGCTGGGATCATTTTCTCTTGGAGCATGTGGCTTGAGCTCCTTGACTTTCAAGCACAAGCTTTTTTATAACTCAAATGACGCTACTGAGGGGAAGCAGGGAAGACCATGAGTTATGAAATCCTTCTTGAAGTTCCTGAATTTGTTCTCATTATCCAGGGATCTTAGAATAGCTGAGTGGAAAAAGGAAACAGGCTGCAGTGTTCCCTCTGAATGCCTTTAAACTCAGAAATGTCTTGGTATTTTTTAATGCTTATCCTGTATTTTACCTCTTCTAAACAATTACATCATTTCTGAGTGATGGGAAGTTTCCTAAGCCCTGCTGATAGTCACCATTCTCTGAAGAAAGGTATTTGGTCACTGTGCCACTAGGAATTTGTCTAAACCAAGGGCAAACAGCTCCCTGAACATACAGAGATTATGCACCCCAGCTCTCATCCCTGGCTGAAGATCCAAGATCCCATATATTCAAGGTAACTACACCTGCATCCTGTCAGGATCAGTGATTATTTCCACCCAAATCAATGTGTTTAAGAGCACATTCACATGAATGCGGCCTCTACTGTAGTCCATAAGAAATCTGATATAGTCCATGGAAGATGTGTCTTCTGGGCAGAACCTCTGCATTAAAATAAACGGATGTCCCACAGCAGGGAAAAAGCCAGGCCGTCTTCTCTTTCCCCAGATCTCTGAGGTGCTGAGGAGTCTGCAGGTGACTGCATCACTGCTGTTCTGAAGCCCAAGTGCCAAAGCTCCTTCTAAGAAATGCTGGAGAGGCCAATGACGTGGCACCAGCCTGGGGCACACAGACATCCACGACCACCCTGGCAGGGCTCCACTGCCCCAACTGCTTGATCCTCAGGGTGCTGCCATAGGTGACATCCTGCCTTCATCCCTTCTTCCCCTCAGTGAGTGAATCAGGGACTTATTTTCAGACCCTCCTGCTCTGTGGCTTGGCGGCACAAGTCATTGGGGGGTGTTGATTTGTCCCACTGCTCCCGGGGCTGGAGCAGGTTCCCGGCGCTGTGGAAGGGTGGAACTCCTCCCCCAGGACCCCCACGCTGCAGTATGGCTTCAGAGTGATGTGTGTGACTGAGCAAACCACAGGGAAAAACCGGACCACTTCATGGAATCAAAGCACGTTTTGCCCACCCACCCCCACCCGCCCCCAAGTCCGAAAGCTACAAGTAAAACCGATCACAGGGATGGTACAGAGGAACATGCACTCAAACGGGGCCGAGGGGAAGATGCATCCTCAGGTGTAGAGGCAGACCCAGCATCACTTCGTTGCCAGGTCTCACACCAAATTCACCCCTCCCAGCTGGTTTGGGTTCAGTCCCTTCTCCCTTCCCAACCCACGTGGGGTCCGTGTCCACACTAGCAGGTGGTGGCCAGTGACTGGTGGATTGGGGGCTGGAAGCAGCGCACGTGCTCCACTGTGGAACTGTCTGTTTCCACCGACTTCATGTACTTGTTGAGGATGGCAAAAATCTCGTTGTTCAGGATCTGATACTTCCTGATCCTGTCGGCCATCTTCTTCAAGGGCTGGAGGGATGGTGAGGGAGAAAAACAGTAGATGAAGAGTCTTATGTCATCTGCTCAGCTAAAAAGTAGCAGTATCTCTGTCCTGCTGCTGGAAACCTCTGCTAAAGCAAAGCACCTATAACACGTGTTACTGTTCCACTTAGCACTTCCCAGGGACCGGTGACTCGGTTCATTATAGGGTTTGATGACTCAAGCCAGAGCATTAACAAGATCAGTGAGTGGTCCTAAGTCAGCTGTTCCAAAGTCTAGAGTCCCAGCTGCTTATTGATAAAGCAACCAAGATCACAAGATGGTTGCTGGAAATACCAGCTCCTCAGATCCTGCCTCCCAACCACAGGAAGAAGGGGAAAGCTTTGGGAGAAAAAGATTTGATTTCCAAGCCAATTAAAGCCCTGGCCCCTCTGCTGAGACAGCAGATGAAAACCTTAAAGTGAATGCATCCCGTTTAATGAGGTTAACACTGGGCATGGTTGTAATTGATATCTGGACAAAGCAAGACATAAAACAGAGAAGTGTGCTAGTTCAGGTCCTTTGGGAGCTCACCCTTCAACTTACCACATTTTTTATGATTTCATCCTTCCCATCCTGCCTCTGCACCTTCAGCAGGTGGTAGCAGAAGTCAAATAGGTCAAAGCGCCGTTGCTGTCCGAGGAGAACAATAATAGAGCAACCTGCCCAGTTCAGACCATCTCCAAAACACTGCCTGGAAGGAGGACAGGGAAATGGGGTGGGGAGAGATGACAGGATAGAGTCAGGCAAGAGAAGTACTATGGCACCAGGAATGTTCTTTGGTGAATTCCTAGGGAAATCACATTCAGTCCTGCTCCTAGAAAGCAGGTACACACCTAGAGAAACTCAGAAGGAGGTATGCAGAACTACACCCTGGCCAGGCTGTGCAGGGTGAATCACAGGGTGAGACAGCTGAGGACCTACTCTTGGGTTGTTGGCCCATTTACCCATCTCCTTTGGGCACGTCCCTTTACCTTGCTCTTTTCTCCAGCTCTTCTGACAGGAAGTTCTCTGAGCATCAGTTTATGCCCTTGCACAACATGAAGGACCCATGTTCCCCCTCCACCTCCACAGTCACTGAGGGCACCTCAGGGCTCTGCAGCCCTCATGGGCAGCACTGATGGCAGAGCCAGCCCAGACACTCACTCTGCAGTGAACTCGTTGGTGCCCACGGGGATGCAGTACACGAACTGCATGGCACTCCAGAGCCGGTGGAACTCCACGCACTCGTCCACGTGCATGACCCCGTTGGTGGGGGGCGGCCCACGCCAGATGGGGTCCTGCAGGTAGCTCCGAATCCGTGTCAGGATCACCTCGAACATGGAGAGCCCGCAGCACAGCCGCTCCTTGGTCAGCAGGTCCCCCTCCCGGGCGATGGCTATTTGCTGGGCAGGAGGACAACCAAAGAAACAGAAGTGATGATGTGACATGGACGGACCCTCTCGCAGGGACTTAACTCTTCCTGGTCTCTCCTCGGCTCTTTCAAAGTTAACACAGAGCCCGTAGAAGGTCCAACCTTACCTCTGATGGCTGCTCCAATGGCACTTCCCACCAGAGAATATTCATCCCTCAAACAGAAGGAGACTTAATATTGTGCTCAGTAATATTTCACCAACCTCAGTATCTTTTGGAATAACTATGTACGTCAGAAAACGAAAAGGTGAAGGCAAAGCTCTGATCAGAAATACTGATCCTTAATTCTGCCAGCGTGCTGTTATGTTCTATTAGGGCTACTCAGCGTTGCTGGGTTTCATGTCACGATCTCTGAAGATTATGAAAATGAAACAGGAGAGAACAGGGACATTTTGCTTCCAAGGACATTGCCATCATCTCTTTTAAATGTAGATAGCCTATGGCTTACTTGATTTCTTTTGTAGTTAGGGTTAAAAAGCTCTCAGCAAGATCAGAAGCCACTAGAACCTTAATACTGAAAAACCTGTGGTTTATAAGAAAGTCAAATAATCCTTTTTCCACATGTGGAAGTTTCTACATGTACAGAGAATTTCTGTGACATCCCTGCTCAGATTTAGACATACAAATCTGGAATGGCTCCACTGGATGGATTATTTTGGCTTTTACACTAAAGGAAAATGAAAAAGGAATCAACTTTCATTTCATCTCCACTGTTTCCTCAGAATAAAAAAACCTGTGGGTTTTAAATAAGCAAATAGGGTCTGCCCCTGGGAGCACTGAACCCCCAGAGCTCAGAGTGGGGCTGTGGCGCAAGCATGGGGGTCACTCACTGCCCTGGTATCCTCTCATCCACCCCATTTATTGCTGTTCCAGCAGTGTGACTGACTTCTGTTTGCAGTGCTGCCAACAATAACACGGGAAGTGGGAGCTGAGTGCTGTCAGAGCCCTGCCCGTGGCTGTGGGAGGCTCTGGCTCTGCTCTGCTCTCCCAGGTACGTGAGAGGTGGCCCTGACCCCACAGGCAGAGCCTTTTGCCACTCTCACTTTTACCCTTCTCATCACTTTGGCAGAGACACGCAAAGCAAGCGTGACATTTACCGAGGCCCTGCCTATCCCACAGGACTTCCTGGAGCCTTAAGTAGTTTTTAAGCATCTGCTCCATTTCCAGCTGTCCCTGTAATGCCTATAAAAATGTTATCCCAGTCAGAGTCACGATGGGGACTCAGAGCAGCTGGGACAAAGGGCAGGGACATGTCCTGACCAGATGTTAAGAGCATGAATTACGTGTGGTTTACTTGGGTCATCTTCATTCCACTATGAAAAATGCACGAGTGTGCCTGCACATCCCCCTGACTATTACTTTATGCTGGCAGTAACCTAAAGAATTTTTAGTTTGGTGGCTCTGGAAATTAGAAGTGTTACAATTCTTGCTTATGTCACAATTTCAAGGATGTTCTGGGATGTTCAGCTCAATTAATGTTCAACTAATAGCAAATACCACAGGAAAGCTGTATTGGTGTGCAAAGGCCAGATCTGTTAAACGCAGGAATGATATCACCAGTTCCATGGCACACATCTGCACGTGTTTGCTTACCAAGTAAAGATTTATTTTATCCAGCTTTTTCTTAACTAAATGCTGTATTCTTTTCCTCTTCTCACCTGCTCCAAGCTCTTTTGGGTACAGATCTGCAGACACTGGTCTATCATGGCAAAATGAGGACACAGTACAAGTAGAGCCATTTCAAACATAAATTAGGTGTTGGCATTACTGTTTGCTGAGATACAGTGATAGAAAGAGGTACTTTTGAGAACAAACTTCTCCAATGACCTGTTTCTGAAGAAATCTTAGTTCAGAAAGGGATGCATCTGGCAGGTAGTGTCACTCAATTATGCACACTCACAGACAAAATCTGGTTCTAAAATTCATCACTATAAGACAAATCTTTGACAGAGGACCACCATCCTTGGGCAGATATCTAACATGGGGAAGGCAGCTGGAGAGGTGGTGGTCTTGTGGCCAGAGCTGTCTCTCAGTCTGGGGTTCCACTGATTTCTGAGATCAGGAGAGGAAAGGTGTTCTCAAGATAAATTGTCAAGGGATGCCACTGTGCTGGCTCAACCATTCCCTCTGTCTTCAGAAAGAAAGGCTCCCATTACTTCCAGTGAAAAAACCAGACTGACCAAGCAAGGATTTGAAAATCCCTTACTAAATACCTCTATGGTCAGCATTAAAAAGGAAGAGCATTCCTTTAATAAACCACTTTGACCTCCCTGGTTCTTTATGAATGACCCATCAAACAGCTGCTTCTGGATTCCCAATGTAAAGTAATTATTTACAAGAATCACTGAGAGTTTTCCTGCCATTGCACAAAAACAGTTTTGGGACCTCTTTTACAGCCCATTAACTGGTGAGCTTGCCAGAACCCAACCTAAAACCTGCAAGAGTGATAGATCCCCATTAACCCTGGCTCAGTCCCATGGAATTCTGTGAAATGCATAGGGCCACCTTTTGGGAGAGGCATCTAGCAGGCAATGTCTGCTCAGATTCTGGGCAATTGCTAAAAGACATTTATGCATTTTGCAGGAAATATCCCATATCGTCTGTGTCCAAAACTGCATTTCCAAAATGCACGTCCAAAACTGCATAAGGAGCAAGCTTAGAAGCTATGGAGGCACCTATAGAAAGCAATTCTTGTGTTCATTTACATTAGAGCTCAAAAAAAAATCTGGTACCCAACTGTACCTGCGTGATGAATATGGAGCAGTTTACAGAAAAATTACTTTTTAGTTGGACATGAAATACCTTTTGTTTTCATCACCATTATAACTATGGCAGGGATAAGCAACGAGTGACTCTAATAGCAGATTTCAATGATGATTTTGCATGGAAAGGAGGAAAGAGAGAAAGACCAACACAAAGACACAAAAACACAGAGGTGAATTCTTTTTCTCGAGTGTCTCCTTTAAAAGGAAGTGTCTACGAAGTAAGACAAAGCCCTCAGCTATCCAGCCAATTTCTTTGTTTCAGATGATTTCCAATGATGCAAAGTTCAAAATGTCCTTGATTCATCAGAAAAAAAACCAAGAAAAAACCCCCAGTAACTTCCTGCCTGCCATATATCTGTCACCTCATACAGCTGAGTGTTCATCCCATTCCCTCATTGGTACATTACAGAAAAAGGGTGTTGATTCATTTGATACTTTGAATGTTTTCTACCCCATCAACCCCATTAAGTGGGCACTGGAAGTTTGATTATTACTATCAATGGAACTCAGATTTTGCCCATTACATTGATCAGTCTACAGACATTTTTAACAGCATTCAGTTTCTGCACAAGGGATCCTTCCCAAGCTGAGACCCACGTCAAGAAGGTACTTTAATGGAGCCATAATTTTAAGCATGTGCTGAAGCTCTAAGCATGTGCTAGGAGGGAAACCATTCTCAGATGTATTCTTTGACAGGGATGAGCTTAAAAATGGACCACGCTGCAGCCCTAAAAATGGGATCCCCAAAAGTGATGGCAATTGATTAAGTTAGGGACAGCCCTGCAAAGTTTCACCTCAAACCACTCCAGCAACTCTCCACCTTTTTAAAATGGAGAAGGAGAGTTTTTCACAGTTGTTCTGATTCAGAACTGGCTTCTAGCACACTTGCCTTACAGCTCCCTGCCAGGTCTCCTGACCAGAGGCAGCAACACATCTCCAGACCCGCTCACAGATTTCCCTTCAAGGTGCCTGCCAGAGCAAGGATTTGCTTGTCCAATTGGTGTTTTGGGGAAAAAATATAAATCAATAAGAAAAAAAGGATCACTTTCCCAAGGCCAAACAGGCCATCTGGGGACTGCTACGAGTTTTCAACAGCCATCCCTTTCAATGAAATCCTTACCTGCGGAGTGCCCAGCCTCTCTATTAAGGGAACCAGGTGAAGTGGGGCATACTTGGCTTCGAGACGCTTCATGCGCACCTCCAAGCGTTCTCCTTCTGTCAAGCGAGCAGCAAACAGTGAAATGAGAGGAGGAAGTGGAGACCCGCAATTTTCCGCCGAGTTTGCTCAGAGCTGCCCCCCAGCAACCATCCAAGGAGACCGTGGATCAGGGAGCCAAACCGACAGCAATGAGGGAACCAGTGATGCAGAGAAGGGAGGGATGTGCGATTGCAGTCTCAGCAGCAGCTTTATCACACATGTCCAAAAGCATGTCCCTGTTACCGAGCGCTCCTGTTGGGATGGACATTTCATGCTGTCATTCTCCAGAGAGGCTGTGAAATGGCTTTAAAACCTGAAGGGAACCCCCGAACTGACTTGAGGTTTCAGGCTACAGGAAATGAACCCTTGGCTTTTGTTTGCACCTGACGTTTTGCTGTATCCGCTTATCTGTCTGGAGGGGGAAACAGGGCTAGAACTAATCCTCAGCAGAAATGGGAGAGAACCAGCTTCTGGGCAGAGACAGACTCTGAGTCTGCCCATTGCTTCCCTCTCAGCTTCTTACCTTTGATGTAGACCCTGGGCAAAATATTTTGGAAGGGAGCAGCATGCAGCAAATCACAAACTTCTTCCTGGGACTGAGGCAGGAAGAAAGAAAGATAAAGTAAGTTAAAAAATACCTACAGGGGATGAGTGAATGGCTTAGGGGCCTGGGCAACACTACAACAGTTCATACCTACAGAACCTACTCAAATCCAACCCAGCTCAGTAGCAACTCCATCAGTTTGAACCTAAATGAACTAAAATTGGAAGAAATACCTGAACTTAAGACGGGAAGTTTCCCTAACTCAAGTTAAGTTACTTCCTGCTTGTACAAGACCAGACTTTTGTATTTACTTTCTGTCCTACTTACTACCACTGCAAGCAAGGAGGGATAAAGAACATGAAGGTTTCAGTTTCATCTTACCCTGACGAATTCCTGCTGTCTGTTCTTACAGAGAGTGCCCAGGTGGAAATTACCCCTTGGCTTAGTTATTTTAGGAAGTGTACATGTAAAATATACTGATGTGTGGCTCTACTGCAAATAGATCCATCATACATCGGTTTGAAATGATTTGGTTCTTCATATGGTATTCTCAGCCAGGGCTATCAGAATCCCAGTGGTGCAGGCACCAGGGAGAATAAAACACAAGTCCAGAGAGGAATAACATCATGAGATGCCACCTGAGAGGATGCATGCCAATGCACTTGAGAAAAAATAATCCCAAACACAAATGCACAAGGAGGAGAAACCTAGAAATAGGCAGGTGGAGACTGAGGAGCGATGGCTGACAGTACATTGTATACGAGTCTGCAATGGGAAACAGCAGCAGGGAAACCAAAGCTGTTTAACACAGAGGCATCGCGTCACGACAAGGCATCAGTCTGCGCCTACGAAAGCCTAGTCCTAGGACATGCTTCCAGTCCCGAGCTTATTGTAGAGATGTAGACACACTTGAAAGCAGATCATGACAGCGCAGCAGAAGATACCTGGGGGCCAGATGGAATGACTCGGCTGGGTCTGTTTGGGATGCACGGGGGGAACCCCCACCTTCCAGCCAGGAGGACAGTGTAGCATGGAGCTGCAGGAGGCTGGACTGGCGCATGGATGCCGGGATGGGAGCAACTTTGTGGGAGTGCAGTTTGTGACACAGTGCCGGAGGGACAGGAACAGTCTGGGGTCCCTCCATGGGCAGGGAGGTGCTGATGCTAACAGAGTGGGCCTGTCACCTTAGGTATTTTGTTTATAAAACACTATTCATTCCTAGATGAATGTTCTTCCACTGCTGTTTCCCTGGGCCTGATAAATAGAGTATTTTCACCATTTGCATCCTGCATTCACCTGGTATCTGTCCCAAAATTAGTCATGCTATTAATAGACCTCTTCCCCAAGGCCCATTAACTGAGACTACAAATTTCTGCTTAGAAATTTAGTCCCAAGCAACCCCTCATTCCTCAAACTTAAGACAATAAAAAGGGGGTAAAATGGAGCAGACTGAGTATCTGCACTAGAGCAGTTTTTTGCCATCAAATACCACCAGCCTTAGATCACTCAGACAGCTCTGAAGGTAACTGCACCATAAAAGCAATCCCTCCTGCTGCAAAAGAGCTCCATTAGAGGGAAAATCTTGTTCTGTGATGGCTCGATGCATCTGATACCTTCCAGCAAGTGGGAACCAGTGCAGCTGCATGCAAAATGGCTTTATAATCTACTTCCGTGGGGAAAAACAGGGGATTGGAGAGGGAGAGACTTTGTTTGGCATAGACAGTGGGCAGATGTGGACTTGGATGGGCAGTCTTCCTAAAGTGATCCCCAAATTCTTTGCTTTATTTTCTGCTATTCTAAAATGCCAGTACAGTGCTGATGTACAGTTCCTGGAACTGAAGGAACAATTTTTCATCCATTTAAAGATAGGACGGAAAAGGCAAATGCAGTACATCCAGCATAAAACCCAACACTGAGAACAGCAGAAAGCAGTGACAAAGCCACAAAAGGAATAGAAACTGTCAGAATATAGTTGGCAACTCTGGTGATTCTGTAAAATTTATAAAAGCCAAGCTGCTGAGTGATATACATCTCTCTAGTTTTCTCAGTCTTATGCAGCCACTGCTCACTGACTGTGTTTGATACACCACATCAGGAGTAGTCTCTTGATCCGGAGTTAAAATGCAAAGGCAAGGGCAGAAATATATACACTTTTAGGACATGCAGACACTTTCAGTTTTTCCTTTGCTCTGTGACTGGGTACAACTTAGAATCTCTGAACTTCCTTCTGGTTTTGCTCTGAACTTTCTGGTTTTGCTTGGAATTTCATATTATGCTAGGGAAGTCTTTCTGAAATAACCCTGCCAAAACCATTATGACGTAAAATAGGCATATTTCATGTAAAATTGTGTCGTTGAACACTCCTCAGTTGGCTCTAGGCCAAAGTATGAGATAGATTCATTACAAAGTAAATTTACTGTGTGAAAATCTAGAAGATAAGAAGATGAGTGGCACTCAGCCACAGCCTTTGCCCCACACCAAAAGGGACATCACATGAGCTGAGACTTGTGCACGTTCAAAACACCTGTGCAGGGGCAATACCGAGTTTCACTCCAGCTAAATTTTCAGTGAAGATGTCACAGGAAATATATCATCGACTCTTCTCAGATTTCCTTCCTGTTGGATTGTTTTATCCATCTCACCATTAGAATCAATCAGGTTGTTTTCATTGCACTGGCACCGCAAAAGAGCAAAGGGCTCAAATCTACTCACTGTACAAATGTGTATAAAAAAGTACTGATCCCTGCCCCAGAGAGCTTACAATCTAGAAATAAACTCCAGTTGGTTTTATTTCTGAGAAGGACAAATAAGGGGTAGCTTTGGGTCCAAGAATTAAATCTAGATCTTCCAGTATTCAGACTCTCCTTCAGCAATCCCTGAGGCCTGACCAAGTGCCAGTGCACACCATCCCCATGGACATGCCCAAAGACTCCAATAACAGAGCCCCAGAGAGACCCTGAAAACATGAGAAGCTGGAAAGTAACATTTCCTAAACTCTTCTGCTGGAGAGCCCACTTCCACTTTTACTCTTGAGCTGGAAATTTCAAGTATGATCTGTTGGTGCAGGGGGTTTTGCCTTACCAAAGCCTGCTCGATAAGGAGGCAGAAGAGAATGGCATTGCCCACTTCTCTGAGGCTCTGGAATACGTCAGTCTTCAGCTCTGCATACTCAATGATGTCCTTCAGCTGATGGTGGAAAAACTCCAGGATTCCTTAAAATACAAGGCATGACAGTCAGAAAGAGAGCAGATCATCCTGTGATAGCTTGGGTAAAAAGACAATCAGTGCCTGATATTTCCTTAATCAGAAACTGCAAGCTGCAAATGTAAACAGGTACACAGAGATTGGCACTGGCAAGAATTAACATGCAGTGTCTTATTCAGCTCTCAGTAATCCTTGGGAAATAGGTAGTAATTCATATGAAATCCTTGGATTTCCTCATCAGAGTAAAAAAGAAGTTCAAGACTGTAATGGATGATTTGGTACTGGCTCATGTAATACCAGCCAGAGTTTCTTACTGCAGACATGCTGCATAAAATCTTTGTACTAACTAAGCAGAGCATTTGAAAAATAACAGAAGCTTACAAAATCCTGAAAACAAAAGAGTTACCGGAAGACATTCCCTTATCAGCCATCTGTGTGTTCAAAAGGGAATTTCCAACAGGAGATTTCCTGGAGAAGTTTCCTATACAGGTTCCAGTGTCAACAGCAAAGCAGCTGAAAGTGCCCCAGCAAGCCTGGCTGCACATGGCACTGGCATGTCAGGTGCCCAGCCTGGGTTAGCTACTCGTGTGGGCCTGACTAAACACTGCACCAACATGTGAGTGAGCTCTTGCTCAAGCACCCCTCTGCAGCACCCACCTGGAGAGCCATACTCATGTCTTGGCAAGCGGCATATCTTGGGCATTACTTCGATCAGAGTCTTCACATACTGCAGGATGGTGCCTTGGAGCTGTTGGAGACAAAGGGAGGTTGAACAGGAATGACAGGTCTCCTGGCACTGGTTTTGAAAGAGCCTGGTTGTGGTTGGGTCCACATCTGACAGCACAGGATGAAACTCCAGCAGGAGTCCAAGAACTTGCTTAATTTGGATCTCACTCAAATATAAAATTCAGCCCAAGTGTATGGAGTCAGAGAGCTTTTACAGCTTCCTCCCAAAGAATAAATCACAGCTGCATGGATTTTCGAATTCAAAATACAGCTTGCTGTGTTTGCACAGTTTGCAGCTGAAAGCCAAACAAGGCTCAGTCTTAGATCCAGCTGGACTTATGTTCCTAAACCAAAAAGCATTTCACCAGAGCTGCCAAAGGAGTCCTTCCCCAGCACAGGAAATGCTCCTTCCACCTGAGGAATAACACTGGATACTCAGAGTTTAATCAAGAATTTACATTCATGTAGAAAACGTTTCTGCAGATCTGATGTTTTGCACTAATATGGATTAGAGCAAAGCACATTTCTTATTTTAAAGCACTTGCTGACATTTGCAGTTACACACCTGCATCCTGCAGATACATTATCTGGGATTATGCACTAAACTCTGTTTAGTCAAACATAAAATCTCTGTTTTTGTGGCAAAAGCTGTCTGATCCTAGTGGAAACACTATCTCATGGGGATCACTGGGATTCCTCACCAACAGTGAAAATCACACTGTGGCTACAAGTGTTTCACTGTGGATCAAGGGACATGAAGGTGCCCAGATGTGAACACCAAAGCCCACAGTGACTGTCCTGCCTGTACCTATCAAGGCTTTGGGGTTTCTCCATCACCAGGGTCAGGCTCAGAATTACCAGGCTCTTGACGATCTTGAGCAGCTCCTCCATAACCACTGCGATGCCCTGGTAGCCAAGAAGGCGGCAGATTGTCTTGAAATGAGGTGGCCCCACAAAATTGCGGTAGGAGCTGTAGATGTGACTGTAGGCAATGTTGAGAGGCTGAGAAATCAGAAGCACAGTGACAGTCAGACAGGAGCATCGACCAGACCCGTATGTAATTCTCTTATCACAGTTCCATCACTTCAAGCAATTTTTAAGGGAGAGAAGAAGGAATAATAATACCCATGACAATTCCCACTTCTACTTCTTGTGGCAGAGATTGCTTTTCTTCCTGTGCAGTCAGATATATTCTAATCTCAATACACTGTCATGTCACAAGGTTTATTATCCTACTATGTAGCAACACGACTTTCATTTCCAAGGTAATTTACTCTCCCATATATTTCCAATCAAGTATTTCAGTTCAGTGGCCCTTTGCCTCTTCAAAACCAAATTCTTCTCTACTAAAATGAAAACCTTTATATACATTGAAGCAGACAGATTTTTTTCCCTAGGGCACTTGCTTTAAATGAGGCTTATTAAGAAAAGCAGGAACTGTAGCATCTGAGTTTAAGGGCAGCTGGAAGAGACCCAGAAAAGATCCTTTCTGCATCCTGCAAAGCTCTACATCAGCCTCTTCTTAACAGACATCCCCACAGGTCTGTGGCAAGGGTAAGAATCTGACCCTGGTCTAGGGAGGTTAGTACCCAGGGCACTGGCTCCCAAAGTTTTTCAGCAGCAGAGAACACAAAGTGATTTCCAGGAATGTACTCTATCAGTGTCATCTTGGAAATGTGGAAATTGCTGCAGTGTTTTATCACTGGAACATTTACAGGATCCATTTGGTGTGAGGGAAACAGGAGTAGGGGGAATTCATTCACTTGTGTGATCTACAAAAAAAAGCACTGAAAATCAGACTTATCTGAGGCACCACATGCTCAGTGAGGGCTCTGAAATAGTGCTGGCATCACAATTCAGCCCAGCAGAGAAGGGCTGCACTCTCTCCACACCTCAAGCTGCAGCCTCAGTGAACAGCAAAAATCCAGTTCTTGAAAAGATTCTGGCACACAGTGCCCCTTTCAGCAAAACACAGATAAACCCCTGGCTTATACTTACCAAAAGGTCTTTCTCAAATAAAGACAAAGAACTAAATTAGACTGTATCCCAAATGCTTCCCTGCAGATATTTTGGAGTCTACTCTACAGGGATCCCCTCCCCTGCCAGTAACAGAGCCAAGGGAGCAGCAGGATCAAGGCACTGAGGAGGTTTGGGTGAGAGGGAGCAAGAGCTGCAGTAGCAGAACAGAGCAAAACATTGTCTGTGCTCCACCACTGCAGCAATACAGTGGCTGAAGGCTCCAGCTGTCCTCCAGTTCTGACTCACTTCCCCAAGATTTACTTCTAACACTTCATCTGAGCTACTAATGAGTTGAAAAGTGAAGTCATTTGCTAAGAATTGGAAAAGTATTTTCTTTTTCTCTCAGCTACAGAATTCAGCAGACTGAAGTACTGACCACGCTTTCGTTGCTTTAATTAATTGTCCCTCATTTTGTTATGGCCCCATTGCTCTGGTCCAGCAGCTCATAATTTCTTGGTACTCTTTGAACTAGCAGAAATAAGACACAGTTGGAAAGTCCCCTATTTTCTGTGAAATATAATTTCTCCTCCTGTTCCTGGTAGGTGAAAACAGCCCTTTAACACTATTAAGTACAGAAAGTCTGCCTTGGAGGCTCATTCACAGTGAGCATGAACTTTCTCTCCCATCAAAACTGTAGAAAAAGGGCCCTGAGTGAGCATGAGACAGAGTTCAGCAATTATTCAGGCAGACAGAAGCCTACTTTCAAAACTCCTTGGATGCCAACTCCTGTTCAGAGAATGGTATTTGAGCAACCTGCTCAGGCTTCTGTCTGCATCTTCAGATAACCAAGTCTTTAAACATCTGTTTGGTAGAGACAGATCCAAAGCCACTAGTCACACACTCTGATACACTGGAAAAACAGTAATGGTTTATGTTTTGAAAAGTGTGTCTGTTTAAACAGCAGGTAACACCCATCCTGGAATATTTGGCAAATGACCATCCCAGAGGGAAGTCAGTGAGCCAGAGCCCCAGCCCAGCCACACTCCCACAGCTGTTGGTGGTTTGGCTTTTGCAAGACACTGTCCCTGCCCCAGCTGTTCCCAGAAAGTGCAGTGCTGCAGGAATGATCCAAGTGGCCCCGAGATGGCTCCTTGCACCTTCCTTCCATGTCTCCCTGTAGGCTCCTTTACCCTGCTGTTTCCCCAGGCTTAGCACACTGGGGCTCATCCAGACAAGAGGGGAACAAATGATCCCCATTTCAGTGGGCTCATGAATCCACACGCATTTCTGGAAGCCTCTTTGCTACTCCCACAGCCAGGAGACAGGACTTCTGTCTGTGCACATACCTTGGTCCCCTGAGATGGCTCCCACCACCAGTGCCCAGCTGTGGTGCAACTGGTCAGGTTTTCCCCATAATGGGGCTGATGTTTTGCTGCACAGCCACCAACCTCGAAGCACTCCCGTCTCTCTTTGAGGGATAATGGGGCTGGAGAGCAGCTCTCAACCAAGCTTTTCCCTCAAGTGGGGGTCTCAGCAATTAGCCTGATTGGGAGAAGACACATTCTAGGATGTGAATTGGCTGCAGATGAGCAGGGTGATTCATCCCTGCCTGTCTGCAAGATGAGGCAGGTTCACCGAGCCCTCCGCAGAGCCACACAGAGCACTAACAGCAGGCTTTCATCTAATAATAATACTCTGCCAGCAATTAAAAATATAACTCCATTTAAGGGTGAGATACACAGCTTGAGGTAAAGACTGTAGGATGCAAAAAATGACACCAGAGGGTATTTTAAGACAAAACAGCTGAAGGTACAAGGCACAGCTCACTCCCCCACGCTGGGTGGCTGCTTCCAACCCTTTGGAGAGCCAAAGCAAAGCCCTGATCTCCACATCTCTTGGGAGCAGCAGCTGCTGCAGACACTGGGGAGGTTTACCCCACCTTTGGTTTGGGGCCAAATGGGCAGGTTTCAGGGATGGGAGGCTGGGAGTGCAGGCAGGCTGGGATTTGCAGTGTGGGGCAGCATTCCCAGTGTCCTGTAGAGCCCAGGTAGCCCACTCTGCACTCAGGTTGGAGGGACAGCCACCTGTAATTGTGAGCATGTGGGGAAGGCCCCTGCACTGCTTTGGGAGCTCAGGAGGTTACTAGGGATGCTCTGGAGCAGATTTAGCGGCAAATGAAGCAAATAAAAACCTAGTTCTAGTTCCACATCTTTGAGCTTGTTGTTGGCCCAGACCTGTCTGAGCTCACCTGAGGAAAGGCAGGGAGAGTTTTAGCTGATAAAATAGATCAGAGAGAGAAAATAAAGAGATAGTATTAACTGTTCCAAAATTCCCTTGGCAAAATGAAGAGCTAATGAAAGAGGAATACAGAGACAAAAAAGGGCTTGCACACAGCCCAAGGCTAGTCAGGGCTCCCAGCCAACCTAACTGCAGTGTGACAGATGAGACAGTATCTTAGAAATTAAAAAACAATTCTGACCAGAACTGCCAGAGGAGGGTCTCTAATCATACAGCCTGAATATGGCCTGGTTCCCTCCCCTGCCAAAGGCACTCACTCCCCTGAGTTTTTACCATATTTGGCTGTATCAGCCAGTTGTTGAGTTTCATTCAAAAAACCCACACTTCCCAGCTGGGATGGACAGGACATGTACAGTGCAGCAGGCATGGCTACAGACTGTATTGAGACTTGTGCCTGTGTATATGCTGTGTGTCAGCACAATTAGATAGTAGGAAAAAATATTTACTGTGAGGGTGGTGAGGCACTGGCACAGGTTGCCCAGAGAAGCTGTGGCTGGCCCATCCCTGGAAGTGTTGGATGGAGCTCTGAACAGCCTGGCCTAGAGGGAGGTGCCCCTGCCATGGCAGGTGGGTTGGAACTGGATGATCTTTGAAGTCCCTTCCAGTCCAAACCATTCCATGATTCTACAATACCAGCACTGATTTTCAGGGACTGTGTACACTGATATTGATCACAACAAGCTGATGGCACAACTGCCAACACCTCCTGCAGCAACCACAGCTCCTTCACACCTTTGGGCTGTTGTTGCAGACATGGCAGCAAAAAATAGAGTGGCTCCATCCTGTTCACATACTGTGACTATTTTTACAAGCAGCAGCAGGTTACATGTGCCTGCCCACTTGTTAAAAAAGGGGGCTAATTCAACCCGGGAAAGGGAAACAGGGATTTCCAGTGATTCCAGAGCGACCCTGGGTCCAGCAGTGCCAAGAAAAAATAAGCCCTCCTGAAAATACATAAATGAAGCCCAATCTAAAGCATTTACAGAGCAAAGAAGTGGTTAGCAAGCAGTAAATAGTGGGTTGATGGTAATTTTGCAGCTTCTTTGTTGGAGACTTGGCAACCTGCTGTGTTTTGTAAGTGGCTGAATGACAGAAAATGGCTCAGTTTCTGCTGGCCACTGGAGTGTGCTCATGGTGTGCATCCTACAATGAGGAGTGAGGGGTCCTAGGCAGGGCCACAGCTGGGTCCATCTGCAGGTATGGAAACATCAGTGCTGGAGCAGTCCTGGCACTGGCATGGTTTTGGCATCTTCTCATCCTGGGAAACGAGAATTTCAAGCACAGCACTGGTGCAAGCTTGATTATGGCAGCAGGTAATCTCAACACGTCTGAGAGCTTTGCCACATTTCCCTTAGCCAGTGGTATGGATTGTGGCATGCAGAAAGGCCAGTAGGACCCCTTACTGGCCTAACCCAGCTATTCCCATTTTCCTTGGTTTCCTCTCTTCCTGTTAATGCATCTTATTTTTGAACAACCGAAATTTACTTCCAAAGCAGCTGCGAACACTGATAAACTCAGCAACTGAAATGCCATAAGAAGCTGCTCTCCCATAAAAATGCTACCACCTTCTGAATCCACCTTTCTGAAGCTGGGATTTGTATCCCCAGCTCTCTCCTTGCAGGCAAAGATGTACTTCACTCACAGCATGGGGCCAGCTAAGAGGTGCCTATCCCCCTGCTCTCATAAGCAAGACTGAAGCATGTCAAAGGCAGGAAGCCACCTGGGAGCACTTTCATTTCCATCCCTGCCCGTAATTATTTTCATCTCTGCTCCCAGTTTTCAGCTCGCTGGCAGCTGCAGTTCTGCTGCTCTTACAGAGACAGAATGGAATACAGATCTTGAAAGACAAAACCATCCAGAACTGTGAAATCTCAATCAAAATCAATGGTCACACATACTCCCCAAGCCTCTACTAGCCCCTCCTGATGTAGTTTGCATTATCTCATCACTGTTGGTATCTGGAAGATCTTTGAAAAGTTGCAAGCACCTTTCCAGAAATGACATGAGTAACTCCAGACCTAGAAGGAACATTTCTTCTGGGAAAGTTCCTCTCAAGCACCTTTTGGCTTTGGAAAGCAGTGAGATACTTGTTCAGAAACTCTTCTTACCAGGCCCAGTGACACATCTGTCCCCTCCTGGCCACAGACTTGAGCTGCTCCCCTGAACACCCCTGGCACTGGCTTTGCCTCTGCCTCCTGCCTTCTCACAGACTGACAGGGGACATCCCCATGTTGTCTGTAAGTCAGTGGCATTCAAAGAAGAGCCTGTCTTAATCCACATAGTTCATCAGGAGTTTGAGATCTTTGAAAACCCAATTCCTACTCTTATCACACAGTTTAGAAAATATTAAAAAGCTACTGGACAATGCTGCACCATCAGGGATCAAAATCTACTGCTCGCTGGCTTTGGCTTAAATCAGTAGTTTCAGCAGGCAAGAAATCATAGAATTAAAGACCAAGTTCCTGAGCCAATGCATATCACAGACCAGGATCCTAGATTTCACACCATGTAGCAACATGCTCATAACCCATGCTGGGTGTCAGTGATGGTCTTGCTAGGAAAAAAAAGAAAACCCAAAGAAGCGAGCAAACAAAACTACCTGACTTTTTTTTTTCTGCCTCTGAAACACAGCAGAAGGTTTTACGGATAACATTCCCAAATCACTCGAAGATGCCTGCCCATCCTTTCTTACTGGTTGCCATGGTGAGAGATGACGGAGCCCCAGATGGGTATAATACAAGGCAGAGTGCGGGGAAGGGATTTAGCAGAGGGAGGAGAGGGTGGGAAGAGGGGAAGGCACTGCCTGCCCGTGGCCACTCTGTCACCAGCACTGACAGCAGCACGGACCTGCCGGGGAGGTAAGTGCCTGCCCGTGGTCTGGGAGGGCTCAGCGACGGGCATGTGTGCTGTCCAGCTCCTCGTGTAAGAACAGCTAAAGCAGTCATTAATATGAGCTGGTTCTTGAGTGAATTAAAGGAAAGTTAGTTATTGTTAAAGAGAGAGGAAGAGGGAAAAAATTAAACCAGCTCTACTGCATGCAGCTGCTGCTCTGAGCATTGGGCTGGTTGGGAGAGAGAACCAACGGTGCTCAGAGAGCACTTCGGGGATTTAAAGGAGTGATGTGCTCAAGTGATTTGTGGCTGTTGTTACTGCTCAGTGTCTTTTATGTGGGGAAGAGCTTTGTTCTTGTATTTCATGTATTTGTATTTCCCTAAAAGCACTGATTTTATATTTCACCAAGCTACAGATTTCACATTTAAGATCCTGATATTACAATGTGACATGCTGCACGAACAGAAAGAGTTTATACTCAGCAACAAGTAAGGAACAGAAAATGCAGCAACAACTTAAACCAGCAAATTAACCATAATGAAGTTTTTAAAATGGCATTTAGGTGTAAAATCAAAATATCTATTGATTGGCAGCTTCACAAAGCAAGTTTGAGCTAGTTAAATGATCACTTTACATTAATCACAGTTGCAGTATCCTTTCTATTTCATGGAAAACAAAAGAGCTAAAAAATGCTTTCGATATAGACAACCACTCAGAGAGATTTTTTAAAAATCTAACTAAAGTATACCCTATGCCCCAACTGGTTTTTTGGTTTTTTTTCCCTATGAAGCAGGGTGATACAAAAGTCTGGGCAAAAGCAGGATTTAAGTTTTGTAATTTTAGCTATCCGAGACCTAGATCCTAACCTAAGTGAGCCAGGATAGTCCTGGGTCCAGTGCAAGGGCCAGTAAAGCCAGTGGACATTCACTGATGTCAGTGGCCTTTGAGTCTGTCCATGGATCAGAAAACTCAGCCTCTCCCTGCATTTGGTTTCAGGGGCACGATGAACATCGAAGTGCACAACATCACTTACACCAGTGCCACGGTGTCCTGGGCCATGAACAGCCCCTGTCCAGAGAACTACTACCACGTCATGTACCGCCCCAACTGGAACAGCGTCTTTGCCGGTTATTTACGCCAAAACTTCCACCGTGAGGAGCGAGTTCCTCACCCCCTCAGCTCCCTCATCCTCCACCGCCTCACACCGTCCACCATCTACGTCCTCTGCATCACGTGCAAGAACTCCTACCCCTCCAGCAACCACTGCACCACCTTCCACACTCTGGACAAATTCCCCTTGGTTTTTGGTGGCTCTAAGCATGAACCCACCACCTCCATGTGGATGGTGAGCAGCCTGCTGCTCCTCTGCTTCCTTGCTCTCCTGGCCTACGGCTGCCTGCAGTTCTGGTCTGCACGGTGCCACCAGGCTGCCAGGCTGAAGCATCCCAACACCAGCCCCGAAGATATGGTTGAAGGAAGCAGCTCACTGGAAGGGCCACTGAATGATGGACTGAGAGAGGAGTTTCTGGAAGTCCCCATGACCACTGTGCTGATGAGAAGCTCCAGTTTCATGAGGGAGAGTCCCCATAGCTCCCCTCACTGCTTTTTCCCCTATAAAAACAGCGATGACAAAAGGGCCATCTTGCCACAGCACAGCCTTCAATGAGAGCAAAATCAAACAAGATCCTGTTTAGAGGTTTGGTTTATCCTCTTTTTCCCAGCTCTTGCCAAGAGGACTGTCTGTTTGTCCATGGCAGGTGTCTGTCCCAGGGTAGAACAAGTGGCACAGACACTGGTTGCAGGGAGAAAGATTTTTGTCAAGTGACAAAAATACTCATTTGCTGAGAATTTTTTAAAAAGAATCCAAGTCAGCTCTCTGGGAACAGCCAGGTTTGATGGACTGTAGTGTCATTAGCTCATCTGCATCAGTGCTGTAGGTTCACTTCAGAGTCATCCACAAGAACTAAACGCCACTCAAGTAGTTTCACACTTGAGTGATCCTCCGCTAGTATCACATCCCAAGCCCTCATAGTGCTTGTATGAACAGCCATTGCAGCCTGAGAAAAGAGCTTTTTGTCAGTATCAAATAGTTTATAGTTGCACACTCGAGTATTTTAGTAATTCCTATTTTGAACTACAAATGAGATTCCTGAAATGGTACCTTTCTTGAGAAGGAACACTGCATTGGAGCACCAGCATGCTCACCTCTCTGTGCATTTAGATGGATGTGACTCAGTCTCAGTGCCAACACCAAGCACAGAGCAGTGTTGGCATCTCTTAACATGGGCATGCTGTGGAGAAGAGTATGGGAAAGCAATAGCAACAGCACACTGAATCTGCTTCTTGCATGGCCTTTTGGTTTCATACAGCAGTGTGACCCCGCACATTTGCACCTACCATTCTGTTAATGAACTAGTTCTTGCATTTCTTTCTTCCTAAATAAATATTTCCAACATCCACCCCTTCTGGCTGTTGTGGCTCATTTACTGACCTTGGATCCGTAGAGGTAATAGGGCTGAACATTGGCTGGCTTGTCCCGCTGGGGTTCCTGTGTGAATGGGATCGCCGTCCTCACAAACCTGTGGAGGATACAAGACATAGGGAGAGAAGTGGTCAGAGCCCATTTAACTGAGAGCAGCCATGGCACAGTCTGGGACGACCTGGGGTTTTTGCCTGATTAGAATTCATCACCTGAGCTACACAAATGGGAATGAAAACTCCTGCCCCAATCTACTGGTGGTGTCAAACACCAGTTTAACCTACTGAAAGCAAGGTTTCTTCTCATTTGGGACAGGCAAGAAACCTGTATCTGAGCAGCTACCAGAGTTCTGCCACTGAGTCAACCAACTTTCAGCCACTCGCAATCACTAACTGTTGTTTGACCGTGTTACTAACATCTTCAAGGCCAATAAGAGATGGTGAGCTTCAGCTTCATTTTAAGAATAACTACTGAATCCCACAGCAAGTGCAAATCTCACCACAACGCACCTGAATTTTATGCGGCAGGTTTGACACTCTGGAAAGAAAAGCAGGGTTTCCAGGTGGCCCCTTTCTTGCCTTCTCTCCTCACCTGTTGGTGGATCCGTTGTAGCAATAGTTGGGTAGAAAGTCGAAGTTGAGCTCCCAGAAGACGTGGAGGGTGATGCGCCCATAGGGCGCGGAGACGTTGTGGTTGGCCTCCCGGAACATGGCATCGAAGCTGTCCAGAGTCATGTGCTTGCACAGCAACCTATGAGTCAGGCGATTGATTTCCAAGAGCCACTCCAGCTCCTGCAGCACATAAAGCAGCAGCAAATGCAACACATTACCGAGATGACAACAGAAGCAGCTGATTTAATTGCCAGGGGAATGATTTTATATCCACACATAGAACTAAAGATATCAATTTAATTCAGTGGCCAAGGCCAATTGCACTTCCACTCAAGGGGGTCCTGATCCAGTATCTTGTGAATCTACAGGAAGGAAAATTAATTTGTTCTCCACTGAGCACTGGCTGGTTTTCACCCCAGAATCCTCCAAAGGTGGAAACGTAATTTTACACTACTTGACTCTGATGCTCCTGTGACATATCAAAGACAGCAAATCCTGTACACACACAAACAATGTCACAGCCACCTTCATCCAATGGGGAATTGAAGTTGAGATTTCCTTCTCCTGGGTTACAGGATGCTCTTACATGAGCTCTGCAAAGTCTAACTGCTGACTGTCACTTTATGATTTATGCAGATACTTAAGAGTCCAAATAATGCAATTAAAGCTGCATAAATAGAAATAGTAGAGACTCAGCAGCATAAAGGAGGATACATGGCTGGCTGAAACCTACTGTAGGAAGACTAAAAGCAGAAGACAGTTGGCTGTGTATCCACAGCAGTGTATTATTCTCTCTGTTCAGACTTGCAGTCAATAACAGTTCTTACCACTATGGATGTCAGGTCCTCGCTCTCAAAGCGGCTAATGGCCTGGTCTAACGATTTGTACATCGCTGCTGAGATACGCTGGGTAATGAGCCTGTTCAGGTCAATTGATCTACCCAGCAACTGGGAAAAGAAGAAATTTGCATGTTATATAGATAGGGAAAAGGTATTTTACTTTTTTTAACAGACACAATTTAAAAAGCAGACATCCAAGTCTGCTAAACTGTGACAACGGTGATGTAAGTCAACTTGAGAGGGAAGGAGGGAAATGAGGAGCATGACTTGTCTTCACCTCAGGCCCCAAGCCTTGAGTGTGGTGTGTCAGAAACAGGTTCAACCCTTCTTGTTCCAGAACCAATCTCAATTGAGCCCAGCACTGAGATGCCACCACCAAATGGATACTAGATCAGGAGTGATGACCACTGGAGTCTGTTGCTTGCACCGTACCTGGACGTGCCTCTGCTTGAGCAGTGTTTCGTAGCGGTTGGATGGGGGGTATGGGATGATCACCCCATAATTCTTACATTCAGCCCGGAAACGTTTGTCCAATAAAACACTGGAAAAAGGAAGCAGTGTCAGAAAACCAGACAGACTATCAACTTCTCTATGGACCTCTCCAGAGCTGTTCGTGTCCTTCTTTGCATCATGGCTCTGAGTGCCAAGAAATTTCCGCACACTAATGCCTCTGCTTACACCCCTAAATCACAGAGCAGCAGTTGTTATCTGGGGACTGCCATGCTTGTCTTTTATGGCTAAAACATTCAAAAAGATAAAAAATGTGCTGAAAGGTAACACTACTGTTCCATACATGGGTCATCCCCAATCTGCTGTGGGAACATTTGGTTGGTGATGTTGATTGCTCTCCTTGTGACCTAGAGACAAAATTCCTTGCAAAGTTACACTGAAGACTTGCTTCACCTTTGGGGCCATGAGAAGAAGCCTCTAATGAGAGTTTTTCCATGTTCTTTACATTGCTAAGAAGGAAATGCCACAAAGGTTCTATCTCCCCACAAGGGAGAACAAGTCCTGCTGCTTCACTAGGGTGAGGACAAATACATATTCCTGCTTTGTAGAGATGGGAGGCTTCCACCCCTCCAATACACAAACAGAAGTCAAGTAAGGACACGTCAGCTCAGTCTGCTTTTCTGCTGCTCCCACAAACTGTATTCAGACAGCTACTTAGGATGCCAATTGTCATTTTTTCACTTTTAACCATGTCTCTATGCCACTATTAATTAATTTTTCCCATTTACACTGGTCTGACGTGGACAGCCAGCTCTGTGGGAGAGGGATGATCTATGTTACTGTCTACTTGCAGCAGCTGCTCCCTGAGGGGAACCTTTTGGTTTAACAGCAATTTGGATGCTGTGATATCATCAGTCATCATCAGCGGTCAGGTTCTCCTACCTGCCAGCCATTGCTTTATAATAGGCAAAGATCTGATCTGCCAGCTTGTACACAAACTGATCAAAGCACAAATTCACCTGGGGGAGAAAAAACAAGACTTGGTGAGGATGTCACCAGCACAGAGCAGCTCCATCCCATGCATGCAAAATCAATAAACCCTACACAGATCCCTCATTTAATACAAACATATATTGAAGAACACACTAAAAAACTCACTGCAGTTCTCATATGCTGAAGGTAAGCAGAAAATTGCAGTTACAGTTCCCTTTTACAGTTTCTGCATATTCTTACAAGCATGTTCTCCTACCCTCCATCACCCTTCCCTCTCAGGGAATTTCTCATTTTCCTCTGATGTCTTTTACCCTCTCCCATCAGAAAGACTCTTCCATGGACCCCCATGGGTACAGCTAAGTCCTTAATCAGGAGAGTCTGTAAGGTCTCTGGAAATGCTGATCTTTTGAAAACCTCTCAGTCTGATGGGCTGTTTTTCTCAGGAGGTGCCTATAATGAATTCACTGAACTGCTGGGTGGGGCTGTCAAACAGGGCAACGTGACCCCAGTGAGCTCTTTCTATGTAATAAAGGTGAAGAGAACTTACTTCAGCTTCAATTTCATCATATAGGAACTGCTTTTTGAACTTGGTCAAAGCATAGTATGCGCTGTCATTATAGAGGTCCAAGGGGTACAGCACGTACCTGAGGGCAAGACAGACCATGTCTTAAAGTCACTTTGGAGCATATCAGCATAAACAGCAGCCAATGCATGTGGCCTGCTCAGTGCAAAAAATGGCTTTTCCCTCACTGCATGCCTATCACTGCCACTCCCACCAGCCCCTCAAATAGTCAGTCTCACTTCTTGGGTCCTGCAGGAAGCAGCTACAAGAGACCTGGATTTGAGCTGTGACTTGTTCAATCAATGCTTGCTTCTTTCCAACCCTTAAAAAGGCTTTTCATCTTGCTCTCACTCCACAAAGTGCTCTGACAATGATTGTACAATGGAAAACCAATCAGGGTGACATTATGAACATAATGACACTTTGCATAACTGCAATTCCTCTCATTGTTTATTACACATATTAAAAAAGAGTGTGTTTAGGTGGCTTAGTGTGGGCCCACCCCCCTTTGGTCACACACACTGTCTGACTGCTGCCTGCAGGTGATGGTACCACCACACTGTGCCCACATCCGAACTGAGCAGTTGCCAGATGCTGTTTATGACACATAAGTAAGTGCCAGTCCCAGGAAGCCGCCCATGTGTGCCTGCTAACGAGGTGTTCATACAGCACCATTCATGTGACAGCACATCAAGAAACTTCTATTTACCTCCCACGTCAAAAGACTGTTCATCACCAGCCTACCCTTCTCCGAAACAAAATCCCAAGCCCCAGCACGTGCACAATCCCAACACAGCCCATCAGCTCTTACTCCATCATGGAGGGTTCTTTGGTTTCCAGAATATGGTCCGTGAGGATCCAGGGCATGGACATTTCAATGGGGAACTGGATGCGGCGGCCCATGGTCAGCTCCAAGAAGAATTCCCGGAACCAGAGCTGGGACAGGTCACAGCACTGCTGCAGTGCTTCTGAAAAGCAGAGGAGATCCCCCCGGAAGGAAGGCACCCATGTTACCCCCACGAGGATGGCAGTGAGGGCATTGCACAGGAGGCAGCTGCTCCCTGGTTTGGGGTATGAAAATTTTTTCTAGGATGTTTCATTTTAAACCCAGACTGTGTCCATGGTGTCTGAGCACTTTGTAATGGAAGAAGAAACAAGGGATTATCCCTTTTTCTCTAGAGCTCCAGGGAGAACACTTCAATGGTTTGGAGTTACTCTGATTCTGAAAATCCTTGAAATCTTTCAATTTCTTCTGTGCCCTGGGGCTCAGAAGTTTGTTTGGGTCAGAAGGAAAGTCCAGTGCTAGAAAATAAACTACCACATGTGGCTATTTGCTATTGCTGCCTCAGTCCTGTTCACATAATGATTACTACACAGAAACATGTCTGAATCAGGCAGAAGTAGGATATTTGGGAAAAATCAAGGAAAAAACCTTCTGCATAGGTCAATGAGGAGCAAAGCTGATGTACCTCTGCCTTTCTGAGCATGCAAGAGTTGGATTCAAGCCTCCCCCTGCCATAATCTCACCACTGATGTTGAGAAGGTGGGTGAAGAAGAAGGACTGCTTGTGGAACTCCTCAATGGCCAAGACTATGGGTCCATCCAAGCTGCTCCTCAGAGTCTTCTTTGAGCCACTCTTGTCTGCTATGAGGGACTCCAGCATTGTCCGCACCATGTAAAGCTTTGGAAGAAGGTTGACATGCAGTTACCACTCTCCAGTGAGACACCACCACACACAGCCATGGTGCTCTGGAACAAAAAATAGCACTTCTCCCAGGTGGCGACCACTCCCATAAGCAACTACCCCTCAGAGCTGGATAAAATTATACCCCGAAAAAGGAGGCTTTGGGAAGTATATGACAAATGAGGCACCAAAGCCGCATTTAATGCAATAGTATGAAGACTCTGTGGAATAGACATGGAAACTGTGTGGGAGACTCTTACATGGCTATTAGACCATTAATTCCCTACACAGAGACAGACATTTACATACCTGTGTGCTTGATGGTCCTACTGCTCGTCGTGGGACTTTAATATCAAATCCACCTTTAGGATCCTTCTCACCTCTCAGGCAAGGATCATTTGGAGGCTCTCGACCTCCCTCCCAGTCACAGATTGTCTTTCGAATTGCCTGAAGGACACTGGAGTGGGTGAAGAGGGAAAGTAGTGCTTAAGCTTGATTTTACTTCAAGATGAAAATATTCACTGCTGTGCCCACATGGGAGGAAAAGTATCTGAGGTGGAGACACACAGTTGTTATTGGTGGAGTCATGCCCAAGAGTTACCTTGGGAGGAGCCACTGGCCAAGGAATGTTGGCTGGTTGTGTAGACTGAGTGCATGCAGGGCCACATGTTCATACAGTATAAATGTGTTACATACATAAATACACAGGTTTTGCATTGAATTCAAGGACAGGCTGACCTGATCAGAACGTTCTTCTTCTTCCTGACGGCCTGGCGGAGCGGCTCCCGCAGGGTCACCTGGGCAAAGTCCTGCAGCGCCGCGTAGATGGTGTTGCGTATAGCTTGGTTAAAGACACTCTCCATCCGGCCCATCAGCACCTGCAGACCTTTGATCATGGCAATTACCTGAAGAAAACATTAAGACCACAGGTATTTGCTGTTTTTTCACTGTATGAAGAGGTCCATAAATCCAATATTATCTACTCAAGTAGCATAGGTCCAGTGATTAGGCAGCTATTTGGTGTTAGCTGCTTTACAGGGGACAACAAGCTGAGGAGAGCATTTACACCATCAGTTTCTTCCAAACGGCCCCTGTCCCTGGGCAGGTTTTGTTTCCACTCCTAATCTCTTGCTATCTTTAATAAAACACAATCCAAAAAAATTGCACATGCTCCACAGACCTGCATCCACACCAGGGCACAGACTACCTTGTCCAAGAGCACAGAGGAGCAAGCCACAGAAGTCAAGTCAATATTCAAATCACCTTGGGCCAGATAAGGCAAGATGAAAGTGTGAGGGCCTCCCTCAGCCAGGCTTGGAGGGCTATTCCCAATGTCTACAGAAAGCTGGACCAAGAGCTGATGGGTCCTGGGGACTGGTTGAGGATCTCGTCCTTGCACAGCTCCTGAACAAAGCTGCTGATCTTGCTCTGCACGCCCACTGTATTGGGTTTGGGTGGCAAAGTTTTGGTAGTAGGGTGGCTACAGGGTTGGCTTCTGTGAGAAGCTGATGGAAGCTTCCCCCATGTCCCAAAGATCCAATGTCAGACAACTCCAAGACAGACCAAGGGCAAATTAAGAACCAAACTAAAGGACGTGGGAACCCTTAAAACATGGGCCCCAGGGATGAGGAACTAGCCTGAGGAACATAGACAGGAAACCAGCAGTGGCTGGCTCTGACTCTTGTGCAGTTGGCACCAACCTCCACAAAGGCAAACTTCTCTTCACTGGTGTAGTTGTACCGGGTGGCTCTCTCATACTCTTCGGCTGTTCCTGGGCAATCCTTGTTACAGAATTTGTCTGTGGGATGAACCAGCTTCCAAGAGTACTAGAAGATGGAAAGAGACAATGTCAACATTGCAATGAGCAAGAAGGTAGGCTGGAAAGACTCAAGAGGGCCTGTGCCAGGAAATCACTCCCTAGACATCATTACAGCTGTTTGAGATTCCTTTGAAAGCAGAATTTCTGCTACTTCCTTGCTTTGCTACCACTGTACTGAATATTGGTTTGGTTTTTTGGGAGGTTGCCAGGTATATTGGGCTTTTGACATCCATGAAATTGTATTGAACTGTGGTCAAAATTTTTCAAATTAAGAATTTCCATTATGATTTAAACAGCAGTTTTAGTTGCTTAAGACCCAGACTCGTCCCAATCAGCTTTCAGTACTTATCGGAAGTGCTCAGGTTAGGAGAACAGTCAACCATTCCCCTCTTTAACATCAGTGAGGACACCCCAGCCCCTGCAAAGGCAGTTCAGGTCCAGGGTGAGATGATCAAGCTCCTTCTGCATTTGTCACACAGGGTTTTCAGACTCATTAGCTGCCTGATCTTAGCATGTCTGTTAATGGCTTCGGTGGCATGAAAGCAAGCTCACCTTCCCACAGTGTGTTACAAGCCATGCTAAAACATCCATGCTCACCTGGCAAAAGGAGGATGTTACACACTCACCACTTCCATGACGTGGGCACTCCACTTGGACAGCAGCTGCAGTCCCCGTAAGGCAAGATCAAAGAGCTCCCTGTACTCCTCATCCGATTTCTGGCTGTCCAGTCCTGAGCCAGTGACCACCTGCAGGACATCATATCACCTCAGGGTAGACTCAGCAACTCGCTGCAGGGGCTTCACTCAGCCAACAGATCTCTCCCTCTCAAATCCCAGCTGAGATGAATTCCCTGTGATCTTATAATCATGCTAAAATTGAGTAGATCATATATTGTCCCTCAGGAAAAGGGGTATAAATTGGCAAGGTCCTTTTCACCCAGGCAGAATTTATTTCCTACAGCAAAATAGATCTGACCTGTCACCTCAGAGCAAATAACTGACTCTTCTCATTCCACTTTCCCATTCCTTTTAGATGGTCTAACACTACTGAAATCCTCAAGAGCCATTTACTGATTAAAAGTTCAAATAAGCACTTACAAATGCCAAAAAGGAAAAGGCTCAGAATGCTACGATCTGTTAAACAAACAGTGATTAATGAGGATCACACATGTGCAAAAAAACCCAGTCCAAATGGCATCAGAGAGGGCACTGGCACTCAGTACTAAAAAGAACAGAGATACCCTCCTGAACTTTCCTTGAAGTCCTGCCTGAGGGCTCTGTGTAACAGAAACACCGTTTGCCAATCTTTGGTGTTCTGGCTGATAATAAACATTTAGTTGCCAATTTTTTTCTTATAATGAAGCTGTTGCAGTAGATCTTCTGCTGCACATGATTGTGCACCTGCAGGAGCCTTTAATAATTTGCTTTGTTATTGCTGGATCGAGAAGTGGTTTGTTCCACCCCTGTCCTTCACCCCTGTCACTGTGTTTCTGTGACAGACCATACTCCTGCCACGTTGTTCTCTCCCAACCTTGTCCATCTAATGAGCCTGATTACAGAGACTGTAGGTGAGTTACCTCGCTGTTGCTGTAGCGAGCGAGCTCCGAGATGAAGCGGATGTGGTCGTCTCGGATCTGCACCATCTGCTCACAGATGTTGTACTGGGGACTTATGCTGCTCTGAGTGCATGTCCACCTGGGAAAAAAAGCAAGGCTGTTAAGGACAGGGCACGGGGCTCCACTCAGACACCCCAGGGACTGCTTTCTTCACTTCAACATGGTCCAGACATGCCACCTTCAGGGCAGATGTTAGCCTGTGTTGTCTCTCATGTCCTCTGGTGTGTGGGGTCTTCCCAGAGGTGGCCTGAGGGGACACTTGCCTCACCTTTCAGCCTGAATATCTCTGCTCCATCCACCCCAAAGGCTGCTTTCCGTGTTGGGCTCACCTACCCCCAGGGCAGAGAAGGCTAATTCCCAGACCACCATTGGACAAGCTTTCAGGGAAGGATGAACTTCAAAGACCTGGCATCGTTTGCATCCTTTCTGTTAAATCTAAGGATAATCATCCCCTTAGGAGTCATCCCTCCAGGTCTGGGTTATGCTGTCTTCTCCTGCCAGGAAAAACTCTGCAAGGGGCCAGCACAGGAATAGCTCTCCCACTCTGTTTTTGGTTCTGGCTCATGCTACTAGCTCAGTGAACTGCCTTGAGTATAAATGATGAGCAGAATATGATTAACTGAACTAGATTTTCATTTGCATTGAGCCACATGTACCATGTAACACTGTAATGACATCCTAAAAGAAGGCCACACTCCTCCTGCAAAGGCAGTCATATGAAGGAATGGTACAAACTAGGTTTATTTAATTTAGTATCTTTTTCCCTGCAATGTATTAGCCCCAGACACAGAACCAGAACAGCTCCACCAAAATGGTCTGTCAGCGAGATTCTCATGTCTTACTCCATCATCACAATGTAAAAGTTCAGGTTATGCTTTTTACCCCCCTAAATAATTGTCCCTCTTATGATAGATAGTCATGTAGGCTGATCATAAAAAGGAAGGTGAGAAACCTGCCTCTGATACGGACACAGACATGAAGACATATCCCTACGGTTAAGTGCACTTGTTGCCAGTGTTTGTGGTGATAGAAGGTCCTGGAAGTGCTGGGCCACATCATCCCTCATGAAATCCATCCTCCCACAGCCCCATCGTTCGACTCTTACCCGTTTCCATGTCCTGTGCTCCCCACCGGACAATCGGCAGGTTAGCAGGAATGGCCAGGGCTGCACCAGCCCCCCCTGCCACACACAGCCTAGTCCACAGTGCAGAAACAAAGCGCCATGCAGCAAAAACACCAATTAATTCCACTTTCATGGAGACAAGGAGGGAAAGAAAGTGACAAAAACAGTATTAGTAAGAAATGGGGATTACATGGAACCACCTTGGCAGAGTTAGTGTTGGGAGTCCCATGCAATTGGCTGGGAAAGCGAGTGAGGAAGAAACACTGGTTAGTAAGGCACGGCACACAGACCTGGTAAGACAGATTTCAAGACAGACATTAAAACTGTGAACAGGTAAACAGCCTGTGAGCTACCTTGGTTTTGAGATGAGAAAATGAGGAATGCTGCTGACACATGTTTCGTTGAAATGTGCTTTCTGAACGATTCGAGATAAAAAGGCACATATTTTTAATCAATTTTTCTCTTTCGAGTTTTCAAAAATATCCTTTAAATTTACATTATGCAGAATGATTAGTCTTTTTTTTTTAAAATTTTAATGAAAAACTTTCTGCTCAGGAAGTTTTTGCCATGTTGTTTTCAAATCTCTCCTGAACAATTAACCGGCACTTTTCAACCAGCCTTTGGGAGGGCAGAGAAGGCTGCTCCTGGCAGGCAGAGAAGCCAGACCCTCCTGGGTGAAGGGGACGAGCAAACAGAAGCAATGAGACTGCAGGTTAGTTCCTGTCCTGCTGAAGAGACATTCCAGCCTGGCTGTTTCTCGCAGACACCGGAGAAATTTGACTTCCACGTGATACAGTCCCACAGGTGAAAGGTCACAGCCTGCTGAAAGCCAGGCTGCCACCAGCCACTACAGCCAGACACAGCTCAGCTGGGCTTTGCTTATTTGTGGTTCTAAACGCCATTCCAAGGATATCCAAACCTAACACCGATTCTTCTAGGAATAACTGAGAGTGATGCAAAGCTACAAAGACAAGCGGGGCCTTGCACAATGTCTGTGAAATCATCTGACAGGAGCAGCAAACTGCCTGTGAGGTCAGGCTGGGAAGCAATGCTTTACACTGCTGTGCTACTCCTGAGCTCTCCATAGACTCCATTTCTGCCCTTCTCACACAATATTTGCAATCACAGAATCATTTAGGTTGGAAAAGACCTCTAAGATCATCGAGTCCAACCTCTGACTGATCACCACCCTGTCAACTAAACCACAGCACCAAGTGCCATGTCCAGCCTTTTCCAGTTCATCTGAGTCCCCCCATTCAATCCTCATTCCTGCTGTCCTTCTCCATGAAGCTTGCCTGATCTAGAGGAGACACCCTGGCTACTGCAGAGATCCGCTGCTGTGTTCATGCTCTGGAGGATTTTGTCCTTGAGATGCAAAATGTGGATTAAAATCTCTCCAGAGCAGGGACACGCTGCTCACACTCACACACCTCACAAGCACTCAGCGCTGCCCTGATCCATGCACCAGCCACCTCTCCTTCCTCCTGCCTCACTAGTGGTCACTGAGCCCCCTCCCAGCCCTCTCCAGTGGGCACAGAGGTTCTGGCATGCCCACTGCCCTGTCTGCTCCCAGAGGGATGGTTACACGTGGGTTCAGAGCTGGCTGCACACACAAGCACTCAGGGCTGGTGAGGACATCTTCCCATGCAGGGACAGGGACACACGAGCACACAGAGCTGGCACTCACACCTCACAGGGACACACACGAATACCCGTGCACAGACCCCAGGCACACCACAGAGCTGCAACTCCCACAGCCTTCAGGACACACACAGAAGCCAAGAGACATTATGGCAGGCACTCACTTGGATTTGTTCTCCTCATAGTGAGCACTGGTCTTAATGTATCTGGCCAGTTCTATCTGCATATCGCCGAATAAAGGAACCACCTGCAGCTGCTGGAAAAGAAAACAAAAGATGGTTGAAACACAGCAGAGAGTGAGCCCGGCCCCAGCGCAGCACAAGGGACTGCAGAAAGGCATCCTGCATCTCTGAAGCTGTGCAAAGTGTCAGGCTGTTTGAAACAAGGTGCAAACTTGGGGCCAGGGTCATTTAATGCCTAGGAAGTGACTGAAAATCATCACAAGGCTTTCTGTGTGAGTAAGATCACCCCCTACGAGTGCTTTGGAGCCCTCGACTTGCTGATACCAGGCTGGTTATGGCCACAACAGTTTAGTGCTGTAACTGGACACAGAAAAGGCTCTTTTGACAACAAAAAGACAAGCATATTCCTGGGCAGGGTTTATTGTCTCCCAGCATAATCCTCCAAGAGAAAAAAGGGATGAAAAGCCAGCACATTGGTGTTTTGGACACCCATGGATGTGGAATCTTTCCTCAGGGACTCAGACTGTACTTTCGCACTGTAGCTGCTTGTGATGTGTCTTAAAAATTCTCCACAAACAGAAAGACATAGGCAATATGACATGGCTTTATTTGCCCTTTACATCTCAGGGGGATTTGGATGGGAAGTAAATTCCAAGTGCACTGAACGTTCCTCAAGCTCACAGAGGTCCCTGTTTCACTAAGCTTTCAGCTGCAAACAAAATTCGGCCAAGAGCTACTGACATTTCATCAGTAAAATATGAAACTTCAACTTCACCCAGCTAGAAAAGCCCTGTCCCAAAATTCAGGGAAGACGGTGGCAAATTCCCTATTATCACACACTTCTCTTCTCAGGCTGAGGAGAGTGGAGGATGTGTAATGCTGTCATCAGGGATTCCCAGTAGCATTTCCATAAAATGCTTAAATGAAGGGGTAGTTCATTTTCACTACTAAAATTCCTGGTCAGTCCACTAGAAATTTAATCAGAAATTGTAGTAAGAGGAGTAGTTGGTCTTTTCTTTTTGAGATCTGATAGTCTGGAATGGTACTTAACTGATTAGGTGAGACCACAGCAGATGGTGGAGAAGTGCAAATGGAAAAAGAACTGGAAAGGAGAAAGTTATTCCATGCAATGGAAGATATTTTACCTGGCTCTCTGATGGTCCACAGCACTTTGCAATGAAGAGCAAATCTGTCTGAATGCACCAAGATGACCAAACTCTATAGATTACACTTAAAGCTTGATTTAAACTGAGATTTAGTAGAACTAGCAAAGCTGATCCAGGGAAAACCCAGAAGACTCTGAGGAAAGGCATGATAAATCACCTTTGCAGAGCTGCAGTCCTCAACAGTCTGCCCAGGGACTGGAGGGTACTCAACTACCTCATTATTGCCCCATCTGTGAGGTTATGGTGTCTGTGGCCCCCTGCTCTCAGGGCTATCTCCAGGAGATGGTGCAAATTGAGGTAAATAGGTCCCCACTTGCTCAGGGTGAGGATGCAGCAGCTGGCACACCAACCTTTCATGAAACCAGCTACCCGGGCTCACCTGCTCCCTCCCCTGCACAGAGCCAGCACATCATCCATAAACTGAACCTCAGGGCAATAAGCAGGGAAGGATCCTCTATCCAACACCACAAGCAACCTCTTCTTTCAGACTCCTCATCTGATCTCTGGATAAAGCAGCAGGGAGAATCCACTGTGCTGACAGTGATGGGGAAGAAGCGCTCTGTGCCCTCCCCAAATCATCACCTGCTCATTCTCCCTGACGTGGAGCAAATGCTGGTAACAGAAACTGATCTTTTCATCTCAGGACAAAGATTAATACAGCGAAGGCAAAAGGACTCTGGAAGCACTGCTCAGGCTCGGTAGGTCTCAAAGAAAACTAATTGCTCCATCTGGGAAATTACTCTGCTGTCCTCCTGCTATACTGTTATTCTTTGCTGCTAACACATTTGTCTCTTGCCAGATCCCACTGTGCCTCCTAGAGCTCACCTGCCCCAAACCCAAAATGCCTCCTGGATCCACCATGTGCACGGAAGCAGTGGAAAGGAGGCACCACTTTCCCTGAGGTGCTGTGTGGGCTCTCAGCCCCACTCCCATCTGTCACAGGTGGCCAGGGGCTCACACACACCAGATTTTGGCAGGTAGCAATAGGGTTATCTCAAACCTTTCTTGTGCTGAGTGGCCCCAGGCCAATGCAGCCTGGTCTCGAGGTGCAGACCAGCCCATGGCTGGACTCAGCCTCACATGTGCTTCAGCAGAGGGAGGTTGTGTGACTGCTTCCCACTCTGCCACTGGGAGCATCCAGTTTTCATGGGCCTTCTCCCAAAAACCACATCTCAGATAAGACAAAAATGGTTCATCAAATCACTGGGCAACCCTTTGAGGATCAAACTGAGCACCTCCAAGTCCCAGCTGATACTAGCTCCCCAAAATATTTTTCTGCTCTACAGGGCACATGCTTAATACACAAAATAAAACTACTAAATCACATGTTGACTGGCCAGCTGTGTCCTCTGTCCCTCAGCTCAGCAGCTTGCTGAGGGAAAGAGAAGCACAACCATCACCTGCACAGACCTCAGCAAACCAGCCAGGTTTGCTGGTGGCCTGAAACCACCAAGACTGCAAATCTGCCTCAGAAATGTGCAGAGAGACAGAAGTGATGTCAGTCTGGCACATCCTTCCCTCATGCACCAAACAGCCCACACACCCTCCCCCATCCTTAGTCCCTTGGCAGGAAGCAGACAGAACTGCAGCAGCAACTCCCCAGCTCCAGCGCCAGGGGAGCAGAGCCAGCCCCAGGCACTGCTCACCCATCCACAGCCTCGCTGGCACTCAGGGCTGGCACTGCCCATGCTGCAACTCTGTGTCCATGCTTGGTCACAGCAATTCCATTCCTCAGCCTTTGGCCCAGGTAATTTCTCAACCCTTTGTGTTTCTTGGACCTGTAAATGATCACTGTGGTTTGTTTTTTGCCTGTGTGATGGTACAGGTTGCTAATTCATTGGTCTGCAATAACCTCCAGCCTCACCCAGACAGGTCACTGACCTTGAAGAATTTGTCTATTTTGCTAAGGTTGATTCTCTTCTTGGCGTCCAGCTTGTAAATGTTGCTGACATTTCCATCCATGAGATACAGGCCAAACCCCATCACCTGGAGAAAATGAAAAGGCAAGGTTTCATTAGCATGAAATCAGCAGCACAAGTCAAAGACAGTTCTCCATCACATGGCATGAGGAAAGACCATTTGAGGCTCCTGTGCCACCTGACACTCAAGAGAAGACTGTCTAAAACATGCACGTATCTGCAAGGATGCACATGATAGGCAGAGGATACATGATAGATTGCTTCTGTTCTCTGTGCAAAAACACATGATGCTTCCTTTGGTATGTATTTCTCCTCTTTCCCAGGTAACAACAGCCTAAAAGTCTTCACCCAAAGGCAAACATTTAAAATATTTTTCCTGGATTTATATGAGAATATGGGAGAAGACCAGAAAGGACAGCACAGAAATTATGGAAGAAGGTTCAAGTTACAGAAGGAAAAGAGACAGCTCATGGCACTGCCCAGCAGAGGCACCACTTTGGAGCATGGGAGTGGGACATCTCTGACCCACAGCCACATCCAGTCTGTTCAGCTACAAGAAGAGGTGAAATGGAACGACTGAGACACAAACCAACAGGAATCAGAAAGGAAACAGGAACAGGAGGAAGCAAAGCAGTTCTGCTGCTGCCTGTGGAGTGCTCACAGCAACTCGTGTGACCAGAGGACACTGGCTCTGCAGAGAAGGGATGCATGTAAGCCCAAAGCAGTGGAAAATTAAGAAACTGAAGAGGAACATCCTAGGAGTGAATTTAATTTTAATAAAACAGTGAAACTATGCAAGCACCCAGCCCGACAAGCATGGCTGAACCTCACCTTTAAGAGCATATGCTTCTCACTGGGAGTGAGATACATCTTGTTTTCATAGTAATCCACACAGATGTTGACAATATCAGCCAGCAGTTCCTCATAGCCAGGGATAACCTCTAGTTGTTGGTGCAGACACTGAAACATCAATAGAAGCCACATTAGTCGCATGGGCTGAAGAAGAGTAGTAACCAGGGAGGAAACATATTTGAAGGATTAAGAGTAGAATGATAAGTGGTTCCTTCAAACCTCTTCTACGTGCTTTTCTCATGGTACCACCTGGAAGGAACAAACTTTCTCTGCAGGAAAATCCTGCCCTTCAGACTGATCATAACAGCCGAACATCAGAAAACGAGAGGCAAAGGAAGGTGACTCAGAAGCAACTGTCTGATTTCTCCTGTCTCTGTACAATATTTTGCCTAATTAACAGAAGCTACAGAGCCTGTGGAGTGTCAAGGCCATGGGGTCTGGGCTACAGTCCCCATGCAGCCACAGGAGATGAATTTCCTGGAGTTCTGGCAGAATCTCCCCCTCTAAGAGCTCTTCTTTTATCTTTTAGACCTTCATCTTTGTCTTGACATACAGACCTTCAAAGCCATCCAGAATGATGCATAAGAAGGAAATATTGCTAGAACTACACAGCCTGACCAAAAGACCATCAGTCAGTGGCAATGACTCCACAGCTACTGCCCCGGTCTGGACTGAAGTGCTGTCGAGCCTTGGTGAGATCTTTGCTTCTCTCTACTCATGGAAAGGTTCATTAGTTCACAGAAAAGGGACCTGCCTGTGTGATGCGGTTGTGGTTTGCCAGGAACATGGAGAGGTTCTGGGACTCTTGGATGGACTGGGGGTCTGCCATCTTCCGCAGAAACTGGGCAGCTCTGGAAGGGAGAAATCCAGCATCACCAAGGATCACTCAGCCAGTGCAAGACTGTCACCACCCACCTTCTCTGACCTGCAGCTGCAATGCCACAGCCTCAGACCCCTCTGCAGCACAGCTCCATTTACCAGGAGGGAATTGAAACACAACAGGGCTAAAAGATTTGCCTAAACTTGCAAAGAGAGCCTGGGACAGCACAGAAACCAAACCTCCAGCCTCCTGATATCCACGTGTCCTCCCTGCTGAGCAGAACAGGCACTCACTCCCTTGCAGACCAGGCACAGTAGTCCTGTCCCCATTCCCCCTGCTTTGTCCCCTCTCACCTTTTGTAAGCAGAATGGTCGTTTTTGACGCTGCACTTCATGTTCTTCAGCTCATCCAGGACAGCGAACATGTTGATGAATTTGCCCAGAGTGAGGAGATAGGCCTCAGAGACAAAGTCCTTCCTCCGCTCAGCGTGGCACAGGCGCTTCACCTCACTGCAGAACCGCTCGATTGCCTTGCGCTGCAGGGCAGGGGGACAGGGTCATCCCTGCAGCTGCTCATGCAGGGTCACTGCACCACCCTTAGGATTCCCCTCCACCCACCTTCCTCTAAAAAGGGCATTTTTTGGATGGGAATGGAGGCTCCAGGCTCCCGCTCCACTGTTGCCATGAAATGAAGCAGCATTACATACCACTGCGAACAAACATCCTCAGTTCCCCTCGAGGGGAGGGGGTTCAAACCTTCTAATTGTGCCTGCCCTGAGTGTGGTGTGTTCTACAAAATCAGGCTTCAATTTTCTAGGTGGGACATAAAGACCTCACAAGACATAAAACCTAAAAATGATAGTGAAACTCAGCTGTGGACAGTTACAATGCAGGTAGTGATGGGGAGAGGCCCCTGGAGCCCACAGCAGCTCTGTGACTGCCACATGGTCATTGCTCTGTGGGGGTCGAAGTGTATTATTTTGTCAAAAGCCAAGTGTAGCAACTGCTAAGTTTAAGCTGTGGTGCTCTTTGCCAGCTGCCCCAAGCTCATCCTTGTTCCTGCTGGAGGAAGGTGTCCAGCTGCATGGCTGCATCCCACACAGGCCTCTGCACCACCACCCCTCAACTCCTCCTGGCTTTGCTTCAGAGGGAAGAGCAAAAGAGCCAGCTGTGCTGGATCTGGGAGAGAATGAGCTCTTCACCTCAGCCAACCACCCAGAAAAACAGGAGCCTGTGCCACCCATCAGCTTGACATAGTGGGTCCTCTCTCCCAACTTGTATAGAAAATTTTAGGTCTGAGTAAGGGACACATATTTTCCTTTGAACAGGTCTCAGGTATCTGCTCGGGTGGCTGTAAGGAAGAAACCTATCAGGGGCTTGGAGCCTCTCCCAGTTGTCCTGGCAGGCAATGATAGCATGGCCTTGCTTAGGATGTTAGCACCAAAGTAATAGGTTGTTTTTGCCTCTCTCTTTGACCACTTACCTGAAAATACATGAACTTCATAAGCTTGGTGACTTCTGGCTCCAGGACTTCCACCGTCTTCTCATAAATCTCCACTCGGTTTGGCTGTTCGTTACATTTCACCTGCATTGCAAAGAAAATCATCCATGAGCTTTTAACCCTGCTGTGGACCAGGGGCCACCATCTTCTCCTTGTTTCACACTGACTCCTCTCACCTGAGGACAATGGAGGGACCCAAGAGGTCCTCAAGGTTCTCAAGGCAATACGTGAAAGTATAAGGGGCTATTTCATTTTGAACAGGCATTCTGAGGAATAAAAGTCTCCTGACGGATGTCTGGGATAGAACACAAGTAATATGGAGTGTGGACTTGCTGCACAGCATGAGAATGTTGTATCATAAAGTTACCCTAGACTTTGTGTTGCAAAGTCCCTGAGACACACAGGGTATCAGGTAACAGCTCTGCTATAGCCTTGCTGGGATTATTTTGGTTCTGTTGCTGATCCATTAGAAATCACTGGGTTTGACTGTGGCTTGCAGCAATGAACTGAGTCACTGTCGTTGGAATTCTGGGAAGCTAAATTTAAGGACTTACTCAGTTGTCATCCATCTCACTTCCAAACAGTTACTTGGAGTCATTAGCAAACTTTTAGGGAAAACCCCAGCTGTACAGGGCAATGCACCCTGCAGTCCTCCTCTGGTTTTGTGTGCAGCTGTTGCTCACATGAGGCTGTGGTGGGGCTGACAGCTCTGGTGCACATTCAACAGCTCAGCAGATGAAGCACAGGGCATGGGAGGACATGAGAAGCTGACTTTACATGGGGAAAGATGCCAGAGTAGCCTTGCCCTTTCTGCAGTGGGAAATCTAATGTCCCTGCCCTGATGTTCCACACTGAAGTTAGGCAGTATCACAGAATCACAAAATCACAGAATATTCTGAGTTGGAAGGGACCCACAAAGATCCTCAAAGTTCTGGCCCTGCACAGGACAGTCCCAAGAATCACACCATGGCCATGAGGACGCAGCTCATAGTAGGGAGGAGTGGTGCACCTTTAGGGGTAGACTCTGTCCTTCACCTACACCACAGGGAGAACAGCCAGGCTGGGGGGTTGAGCACAGAACCCCCCTGGCCCTGTGCCCCATGGAAAAGTGTAGGGGTCATTCCAAGATCAAATCTGGTGAATCTGTAAATGAATCCTCTGCCATGGAGTCGTCTGCTCTTCAGTCACATGTGGAACTGCCGGCAGCCCTGGGGGGTTCACAGGGCCAAGAGAAGGGACCTGACAATCTGCTCAGAGAGGCACAAGTGCTGCAGGGAGGACACTAAAACAGATGATCAGTAACATTATCTTGCCATCAGCTCAAGCCTTCCACTGGCACAGCCATGAGAGGCAACAGCAGCACAGCATAACTTATACATGGCAGATAAGCAAATACCCAGTCAGCAGGAGAAATCTCCCCATTGCTGGGACTCATGAGACCATCAGCAGAGTATAACCCAAGGGGAACTGAGTTTTGACCTTTCCTGGGGAATCAAAAACATGGGCATTACCACGTGGAAATGCTTTTTCCTGGTTCTGCAGAAGCTCTGCAAACCCTTTCATCTGTAGGGGCAGTGGAAGTGCAGAGCACCCGCCCCAGCACGTGTCAGTTGGCATTTTTGCAGGGATCCAGCACGTGCTCACATTGCAGGAGACTGAGCTGAATCACAATCAGTGAGCCATGTGGGCAACCTTACTCATGTCTGTAGGTGTTTGCAGGATGAAGCCATGAAAACCCAGGTTGGAAAGAGAAGGAACAGTTGAAGCAGAATGAGCAGTAGACGAGGAAATGATTAAAAGCAAGGATCCTCAGATGTATCAGCAGCAAAAAAAGAGCCTTTGACAAAATGTTTCTGGCCTATTGAAGTGCTCCTTTGTGCATCCTTGCACAACATCTACAATTTTGGGGCTGCTGTGGGAGCAGAGAGAGCACCCCAGAATCTGTGCAGCAGACTGGGATGCTGAAACCTGCTCCTGCTGCCCAGTCTGCTCTGTGCCAGTCAGGGAGAGCCTGAGACTGCCATGTATTGAAAGGACCTGCTCTTTTTATCCCAGCCTGCCTGGGTTTCCTTCTTCACACAACACAAGAGTCCTACTCGGCACTGGGAAAATTTTTAATAGAAGCTGAAGTTTCTGATATCATATAATTGCATGATACCACATGAAGGTATCATGAAAGTGTGACATAAAGCAGGTCTGATGATTTTACTCTCACTTCCAAACACTAACTACCTTTGCCTGAAACAAACTCCATCTCCCCACAGCATGAGAGAGAAGAATATTCAGGTGGTGCACTGAGAATATTGCTTTGAATTAAAGCAAAGGCTACCCACTCTCCAGAGAGACATGGATAAAAACCCACGTGACAAAACACAGCACTGGACCACAGCTGTGCTGAGTTTTGTTACAAGCTTTAAGACAAACAAGCTGGGCCCGTGGGGGTGAAGTAACTTCAGGTGCAACTGCTTCAGGGAGCAGGGAGGGGCTCATGAAACCAGGAAACGTATGTAAGGCAGTCAGCTGGTGGTTGAGTGTGTTTGAGGTAAGAAGGGCTGCTAGGAGGTGTGAGGGATGAAGCTCTCACACATGGGAGTGCAGAGCAGGTGCCCTTTATTAGTGCAGTAGTATAGATCTGCTTCTGAAACAGCTACCTGCTGCACAGATCAGTGGTTGAGCACTTTGGTGGGGAGGAGACAATTTGGAGAGTCAGTGGTCTTTCTTTTCAACCTTTCTATCTGCTTTAGTCTTCTTTGCTTTTTTTTATCTTCTGTCTCCACTCCAAACTAACCCACACTTAAGACAGAACCAACTGGGTGCTCTGGGAACGTCCCTGCCTGGGAAGGAATTGCGTACCTGAGGGATGGCTCGTGAGCAGCTCCTCCATGTGTAGAGCATCACAGCATACTCGTGGCCTTCTTCCAGCATCTCATTCTGAAAGACAGAGGGGTGTTGCTGGGGCAGGGCAGGCACTGAAGGCTCAGCAGCACTGGGGCAGTGCCCGGGGGACTCACCATGCTGGAGTGCACCGTCGCCTGCTCGATGTACCTGGCAATGCCGGTCACAAAGGCATTTCTGTCTTCAAAGTTTGTGTCAAAATTAGCCTATGGTCAAAATGGAGAGATGGGGATTAAAACACAGCTGGTTGTTTGCTCACCTGATACTGTCTAACACGGGATGTATTGGCAAAAAGCAGAATCATTAGGGGTCTCGTGGCATGGGAGCAGCCTATGAACAACTTAAGGTGTTGCACCCTCTAGGCCTGAAGTTGGTTCATATATACACCCTGAGATGCTTCTAAATCACTCATGTTCATTAGAGGAAATTCTGAAGGTTATATATGTGGAAATATGGCAGACCTTTGTAAAATCAAGCCAAACTTTATTGCAGCTACACTATGGAGCAAACCTACAGCAATTATTCTAATTCTAAGGATTTTAGCTTGGTAACTCAAAGACAGATGCAGCCTCATTAACTTCTGTTTGTGCCCTGGCTGCTAGGGACAGACCACATCCTGTCAGCTGGAATTGCAAAGGATAAATACACTGAAAGGGCAGGGAATGAGTGGTCTGGAAAATGTAAATGTAAGTCAGCACTCATCCAGGTGCTATTATCAGTGCTACTGTTGCTCTTGCAAGCACAAACTGTTGTTGGAATGAACAGTTGTTCTGGAAGCTGCAATGTTGCTTTGGATTGAGACAGGGGGGCAAGAAAGTGCAGAGGAAGGTGGGGGATGGAAAAGCAGCTCCCCAGCCTCTCTGCACCCAGTGCCTATTCACAGAACATTCACACACTCCACAATCTGGGTAATTTCCTCTCCAAGCCTGGCTGATGGTATCTGCTGGAGGGCAGGGCACACAGAAGTCCCAAGCACCCAGAGATGCAACTCGTGATGACATTAGCACTGCAACGACCCCACTCACCTCAATAAATGATTTCCTGAGTAGCAAAGTTGGGAGCACAGACCCGTGGCCACAGGGTTACTCTTCTTAGTGCCTCCAGGACACCACATGTGACTAATGAGACAACAAAAGCTGAGCCTGCATATGCATTTCTGCCTAGCAGGGGAGAGGGCTACATACAAACTGAGTATGGCCAAGAAACAGGCTTGGCCAACATCTCTGCACCCAGCTTAGAGGAGGTTTTTAGGCCCAGCTATGTGCACACACTCTTGGTCCTGAAAGGAGGCTGGACCCCGAGTTCCCCACAAGACACAGGCCAGTAAAGGCTAAAATTTATTGAAAGGAGAGATAAGCAAGAAGTTCTATCAAGATTTTCCAGGGAGAGCTGAAATTTGAACAGCCCAGAACAGCCTTTGGGTCTGATAACCTGTGGAGATACTAAGGCTCTGGAATGAGCCCAGGGTCTGACCTGCTGCAAGAGATACTGTAATTCCAGACCCCAGCGTACAAGGCATAGCAATCACGGTAGGAGTGTATTTATACACTGCCACGGGTAAGCCATGAATTCGGGAGTGGCAGGATGGAGAAAAGAACCCACTATTATATTTAACCCTGGGTGTGTGCTATAGGGCAGGGTGTGGTGGCCAAGCAGCCAAGGCATCCCACTGTGGAACCAAAAGCAGGAGGCTGAGCTGTGCCCTGGGCTCACGCCAAGCTTTGCTTGGTCAGTGCAGCTGCAGCTGAATCTGAGGTTGTTTGGGGCAGAAAAGTGATTCTTGCAGCTGCCCTCCCTTACATGCCAGCAGCTCCCCTGAACAGCAGCTCCAGCTGTGCCAGTAGCACAAAGTCAGACAGAACTTTGATCCTGCCCTGCTTAGATGCAAGCACTATCATAGAAAGGAAGCACAGAAATATGTGCACAAAAAAACATCACCAAGAACTTTCTGCTCTTATCACAAATCTTATCTCCTGCTTCCTACCCGTTCATGCACTCTGGCCCTCATTTTTGCTCAGCCTTAAAAATCCCTTTCACCAGCCTTTTAAAGTCCTTGGGAACAGATTTGTGGCTAGATCTGTTCTGAACACTTCCTTACACATGTTGAACCCAGGATGTTTTCGACCAGTTCTCACAGCACCATGTGCCCCGTGCTTTGCATGAGCTACCAGAACAGCCCTCCCCACCCAGTGCCCCTGGGAGCTGAAGTACCTGGTACATGATGGAGGAGGGAGGTGGTTCGATGCATGGCTGCTGGTCTGGCAGAGGCAGCTCCTCCAGCAAGTCCACGTTGGACAAGGCATCCTCTAGTGTGACGTGAGTCGTCATGGTTCTGGATGTTCAGTTTCCACGCTAAATCCAAAGCAAAAGAGAGGGTGATAGACGAGACAACCAGCCAGCAGGCAGAAGACCGAGTGGGAAAGTTCCAAAGGACTAAACCAGATCCACAACTGGCTGGCACTGCAGGGGATAAAATCCTGGTTTATCTCATTTTCCTTTTCTTGTGTATTTAACCTACATCTCTATGTCATCTCTCCTACAATTCAGCTGCAAAGTAGGAATGCAGCATAAGAGGAACACAACTACCCACCCAGGCACTTCTCTCCTAACTCTATGCAAAACTATCTCCGACAGAAAACAGCTGGGTGCTGCAGTGCAGCTTTAGCAGCCCCGAGTGAAAGCGTGTGCTCCGAAATGCAAAGCGCTGCTATCAAGCATATCTCTCGAAGCAGCATGATTAGAAAAGTATGACAGATGCTGACACTCACATGCTCTCCTTCTCACACACATGAGCGCCACTGGAAGCTGTAAACAACCAACTGTGTTCCCAAAGGTGAACCGGAAAGGCTGGAGTGCTGTGCAGGCAGGCTGTGGCACTGCAAGCAGCAAGAAAAGAAGTTGCTGTTACAAATAACTTCCCTGCTTTTACCACAGACACAGAATCCCCTGTCCAGTCCCAGCCTGCCCTGGAGCTGCCAACAGCGCACACAAAATAAAATCAAAGGGAAACATTTCTGAAAGCTCCCTGGCACTCAACCCAGGCAGGAGCCCCAGTGGGAATCACAGGCCAAACTTCTGTCTCCTTCGTCTCCTCTGCCACTCACCTCGGCTGGAAGTGCACAGGCATGGAGGGCCAGTGCTGTCACCCAGGCTGGGCACTTGTGTAATCACCACCACAGGGCTTCCCTGGTTAATGCCTAATCCTCTGCAATAGCTGCAGCCGACCTAGAGCCTGTGTCTCCTAGAAAAACACCCTGTTGCATTTAAACATTTGCAGAGAGAGAATACTTTCAATATTGACATGTCATTCAATTAGCAAATCACCCTCCTCAGTGCTTCTTTCCTCACTCACTCAGAGCCTGTCTAGTTTCAAATGTGAGTCTTCCAAGTCTTATCACTTTAATCTGCAGGACAGTAGAGCTCTCTATTATCAAAGTTCCCATCAAGATACACAATTCAATAAAACACCCTGCAACCTTCGCTTTGGCTCAGGCAAGCGGACCAAGCTCTTTGCCTGTCTTGTTACAGCGCACGTTTGCCAATCCTTTAATCATCTCTTTGGCTTTTCTCTAAGCTTTTGCAACTCTTGCTGAAGTGCAGACACCGTAGCAGGACACAAGGCTCCAGCAGTGACTGCACAAGAGCCAGCATAACCTTCCTCCTTGAGTACAACCACACCAGCTCCTTTGGTCACAACACCATCTCTGTGGGCACCCATACTCATCTGCTACCAATCCCTTAGGTCTTTTTCCCCAACTGAATCATTGTTTCCAAGAGTATAAGTTTGCTTTTCATTTCCAGCACTTGGAGAACAGAAGGACAAAGGCTTTGGGACATCTATGGATGGACACACATGGACCCACCAAGGACCACTGCCAAGGGGGATGCACACTGTGCAGAGTGGCTTCATGTTGCGTGAGAAGAGGGACAAGACTCCTGCTGTGCCCCATCATTGTTGTTGCCTGCATGCATGGAGTGCAAGAATATTTATGAGCCAGGTAAAACCCATTCCACCTCCACAAATGCCTCCCCAAGGTACCAGGCAGCTGAGAAACAGGTTTGGTTGTGCCTGCAGCTGAAACATCATTAAACAAGTGCCTCGAAATAAACAAAATCTTTAGCAGCCTTTTCCCTCCACACTCAAATTTCTGTTTTCTTCTTCACCTCTCTTTGCGAAAATGGTTTCCTGTTACAAATTGTAGCAACTGTCAAAACCAGACATTACGTTTCTGCTGCTTCCTCCCTGCAGGCACCGTGTGCTGCTCCGCACCAGTGGGGCGGCTCAGCTGGCCCAGCCCCACGGAGCCGCCCACCCTGCTCCACCATCATCCTATGGACTCCCCACTGGGGTCCCTGAACAACACCCTGCTACTCACTCGTGCTCCACGACATACTTCAGGCTTGAGAAGGCAAAACTTTCCATTTCACAGCTTCGAGGGCTGTGGCTGTTTATTTGGGCTCATTCGCCGTTTCTCTGTAAGTTCAATTCTAAAGCCATTTGTGCAAGGCAGTTTGCTGTAAGCAAAGACACTTCCTCAATAACCCTGTGGCACTCTAAGAGCTCAGCAACTCAAAGGACAAAATCATTGCTGCTGTTTGGGCCCTACCAGGAGACAAGAATACGAGATACAGCACTGGGGTCCTGCTGTGCCAGGCAGCACACACACCTGCAAGCCCCGGCCAGTCTCTGCCCTGAAGATCTCACACTCAAACACAGAATATAGAAATACATGAACAGAAAAGGAAGCATGAATCCATTGCAAGTAAGCAGTGGAATCAGCCACCAGCCCACCCCATGCTTTGCCATGGCTGAGCAGTGCAAGGAATCCAGATGCAGACGGAAAATCTACACAGACTCTTGAGGGTTTAATACATCAGTCTTTACAAGGACTTCCAGTTTCCACTCTACACTTTCTTAAGCCCAGCAGGGAAACCAACAGAGGCTACGGGGAACAGTGTGGTCAGCCAGGACTTCCCCTGGTTCTCATGTCTATAGCACACTGCCACAGACAGTAACCTCACAGCTGGCTAGGCTACTGGTCCAGGGCCAGCAGACCTGGATCATCACCCCGGATCATCCACAGAGGAGCAGCTTTGAGTGACCTGCCATCTGCTTCTGCTGTGGCTCCTCTCCTGCTCCTTGGGGTGGCTGTAGGGCTGGTGGGGGTCTTTCTCATAGTTGGGGTCCCCTGCCAGTTGTAAGCATCCAGCAGTTAGAGGGGGTGTGCACTGCACAAAGGCTGTGGAAGGCTTTGAAGGCATCAGTGATTGCTCTGCCTCCCACTCCCTGGTCCACAGGGCACTGCACTGTCACCCCACCACAGGGGCTGCCTGCAGGAGCCAGACCTGGCAAATCCAGCTTCATCCCCTCTGTCCAGCAACAAGGGGGCAGCTGTCAGGTAATCTGTCAGCAGCCAAGCGGCTCCAGCCCAAGGAAGTCAGGGATCCCTGGGGACACTCATCAAAAAGCCTTAATTGCCATCTACCACCTGGCCTTCAGGGCAGGGGCAGCTGCGCTGGGAGAGGAGAGTCAGCCCATAGTGGTGGTTTGGTCACAGTGGTTGGGCACACATGGCCGTGGGGCTGGGCTCCTCACCATCCAGACAGCAGCACAGCAGCCTGCCCAGGAACAGGCCTTTTCTTCTGTCATAACATATGCACAGAGGGGTGAGGCTTTCCCTTGCATGCAGGAAGCATATCCTGCCTCTCTGGACTCACACACCACCCTGACATGGAAAGGGAGAGTTTCTGGTACAGTGACTGTGGTGGCTGCAGCTTGGGGGCCAGATTTCCCAGACAGCATAGGAAGGCTTTGAGGAGTGAGGATGGACATCCCAGATATCTGAACTTGCAGGGTATATCCTATCTTCCCCACCAAAATGCTTGCCCAGAAGTATCAGTGCAATATCATCCTCTTTGCAGCAAGAAGCACAAAGGCGACTTTATTGTTCAAACAGCTTGGGGAAACAAAGACTTTTAAAAGCAGGACCATAATGAATATGTTGCATGCACGTGTGCTCAGCTCCTAAGCTGCACAGGTGAGAGCTCTGGGAAAGTGGCACGGGCTGTTTCAGATTTTCAGCTTGCCTGCTCCTACAGCACTCATGTTGGAGCTGCAGTAGCTACCAAGAACAAGAAAGGAGGCAAGAAAAAATTTCCCAGACAGAGTCGAAGTCCTGCAAGCCTGGAGTGAGATGAGCAGCAAAATGACTTTTTTTCTGGGGAGATGACAATGTAGAGAAGGAGGACAAACCTTTTGGTCACCTCCTGAGGATCTGGGATTCTTCTGATGCCCAGTCTCTGGGTAACCTGGGAAAGTCACAGAATTTGGTTTTTCCCCTGTAGTAATGCTTTGCCCTCCTATTCCAAAAATAGCATCTAACCACCGGGCAGGAACTATCCTGTCCCAACAAGTGCCCCAGCAGAGTGAAGTTTTACGTGCATAATAGCAGAGGGTTCCTGGTACCCACAGCCTCACAGTGACAGAAGGATAAATGCTCCTGACCACCAACATGTTTTTAGTCAAAAATAACTTCATGATGCAAAAGTTTAGTTTGACTCTTGTCTAAAATGCACAGGATTGAGGTAGCCTGTGTTTTAGGATGCATGTCATCAACCCCTTCTCTCATGGTCTAAGAATTACTTGTAATTGCAACCACCACCACAGTCAGGAGGTTCTTTGCAGAAGCAAACAAGCACAGCCAGGGATAAAGGAGGCTGGCAGAGCTGGGCCTCTGCCCTACACTGACACAGATGCTAATAACCATGAAATTACCCTTCCCATTAAAAAAGGAAGCCAAACTGCATGACTCCTGAAGCTGTTTTTTCTGTATCTCCACTCTACATTTTCTGCCGTTCCATTAGGGCTGAGTTCCAGGCGTTTATGCCATCCTTGTCTCTCAGCAACACAATTATTTTGGAATTTATTTCTTTTAGAATAACTTAATCATATTTTTTTCTGGTGCCAAAGAAAGAGGGCCAAGGAAGGAGGAAGGTATATGAAGCTATATTTCCAACAGAGTCAAGAAATTTTGAGCAAGTTTAGAAGCAACCCCACTGCTGACAGTTAAAACACTTCTTGGGAAACCAAATCATACAGGTCAGCATTTTTAATAGTTGATCAGTTACTCATCTTCCAAAACCAATCTTCCTATTTTTCATGCAAGGATGATAATTGTTTGTTAACAAAATTATTATAATGAAATCAGCACATTCTGCTTTGCTCAAGAGACCCTGGTCAGAGAATATTTTGCATATTTCCCAGGCTTCATTAATAACAATTAACTGTACAAAGGAGAAAAGAATTATCCTTTGCAGGGAATTACCATAGAATTGTAAGGCTGTGACACGAGAATACTGGGCTAGTCACCCATCTCAGTGACTAACCCCAGACAAATGTCATCATGCAAAACAGGAGGGTGATTTTTCTTTCGGTATCTCAGGGCAGGAGGGGTGCAGAGGCTTTAGCGACTCAGCCTAATTCTTTGAGATCTTTGTGATCCAAAGCCCCCAGGCAGGAACCCCCCGTGGAAAGCGGCAGATGGCAAAGGCGGCCACGCTCTGCTGCTGGCAGTGTCCTCTGACAGCACACACAGCCACCACCCTGCCCCCTTCTCCAAAACAGCCCTGGGCACGCAGGGAGCCTTTAGTATGTGCCTCTTCTCGTCCCCCTCCTCGCTCCTTCCCGGTCCTTCCAACCCACGGAAATCTCCTGCGGACTCCATCCATCCCTCCATCCATCCCGCCCGGTGGGATGGGGCTGGCAGGAGGAGGCATTTCCAGCGGTCTCGGGTGCAAAGTTGAGCACAAAGGAGCTCTGCCCGGCCCCACGCTCGGGGACCGGCGCTCCGGGCCGGCAGAGGTTCCCCCGGCCCCGACCCGCGGCCCGACCCTGCGGGCGCCGCTCCAGCCCATCGCTCCCAGCTCTGGCTCTCACTCCGCCGCTGCCTCCATCCCCCTCCTCCCCCGGGAACACCGTATTTCCCCGCCACGGGTGATCCGGGAGCTGGCCGGAGCCAGCCCAGCGCTGCGCGCCGCGCTCCTGCATCATCATCACCATCATCATCGCCATCCCCTCCGTGCCCCGCTCTCCCCGCATCGCCGCCACCCCGCTCGGCTCCCGCAGCCACGGCGGGGCCTGCAGCGCCCGCGGCTCGGCCCCTTCCCACGGCCGGGGGCGCGGGGCCGGGATGCGGAGGGGGGCGGCGGGCAGAGGGGGATTTGCGCTATTTTTTCCCCGGGGCTTGGCCGCGGCTGCGGGCAGGCTGAGCG
>VXBX01008145.1:1348169-1389641 GCA_013400415.1 Scytalopus superciliaris | reverse complement strand
CCGCATCGCCCTCCCCGCACCGCGGCGGGGCCGGGGGTCGCTTCCCCCGCGGCCGGTCCGGCCGGGCTGGCGGCAGCGCGGCGCCGGCGGGGTCGGGGAAGGCGTCCAGCCCTGCCCGGGGCACGGAGGGGACACGGCCGGGGGCAGCTGCGACAGCCCCTCGGAGAGGGTTTGGGTCCCTGAGAAGGCAGGACCCAGCTGGGATTCCCCATTTCCCGGCTGCTGTGCCCCCTGGTATTCAGCCCCTCAGCCCCTCCGAGGACCATTGTTAGGTTTGACCTGCCATCTTAACAAACACCCTCTTTGCAGAATACATACACATATAGAATGCATATAGAGACTCAGATGACTGAGCATGTTGGGGGCCAAAAACAGAAGGCAGTGCCATTGCTCAGAGCTCCAATCCGCTTCTGAGTCAGCACCACATCCAAAAGGTCTTCCTTTTGGCATTTTTGGCATCTGGCTTTTCCTCAGGGACAAGTTTCCAGTCCTTCTGCTCATATTTCTTTTTAAAGCTCTAATATAGCTCTTCAGATCTACTGTGAAATCCAAACTGGACCTCTCACAGCTTTCAGAGGAACATTGCCTCATGGTGACTGATACAAGCCCTGTATAGAGCTATCTTGTTGAAAGACACTGGTGGATATCCAAGTACTGATGGAAGTCTAGATAGGTCTAGATGTACTTCCTTGGAGGCCCTGGCAGTATTCCTTTCCTGAGCATCAACTGGACTGCTGTGTGGCCCCTCCTGGGTTAGAGTGACCGCTCTGATTCCTTAGAGACTGCTGCTGTTGTCCATACTAGTGTGGGGCTTAGCTTGATCCCTAGGGCTGTATGTTGGCTCTGCAGGGAAACTTGGACACCAGGTTTACACAGTTCTGCTGCTGTAATTTGAATAGATGCACTGGGCTAAGGGCACCAGGGTCTGCAAACTCGAAGAGCAGCAGGACAGTCCTAGGAACTATCTTTGTTTTAGAGGAGAGGACCACACCTGAAAAAAATGTATGAATATAACCTCTGGAAGTAGATCCTTCACTTTCCCCTGAATAGCATTTCTTCTTTGGGGGCGGGACTAGACAACCTTCAAAGGTCCCTTCCAACCCAAACTGTTCTATGATCCTGTGATATCTATGTCTCTATCTCACCTTTGACTGTAACATTTTGTAGCCATCTTCCTCTTTTTACTATTTAATTCTTGTCAGAATAATTCAGTAAGTGAGCATTGTTACTGCAAACACAAAGGATTTAACAGCTAATACTGCTCTGAGGCCATGGGTGAAACCAGGTCAGATCAAGAAAACTGTGGCAGCAAAGACTGCTATGAACTTTTTTTTTTTTTTGCACAGTTTAATCTGGTCCCATTATCAGGCAGGCTAGGGGTGATGGGAAGTCCATGAATTTTAGGATATTATTTTAATTTTCTGCTCCATGTTGTCTTAGCTTGTAGAATAATAGAATGAGCTTCTCTGCATTTGTCTTGCAGATCTCTCTGCAGGCTCAGAAGAATGACAGCAAGGAGCAGCCCCATGCAGCTACAGGCTCAGTGTGTGTGCATCAGCTGGCTCTGTGTGGAGGGGAGAGATAACGTGGTGGTGGGATGAGCTAAACAGAAGAATACACACAAATGTGAAGTGGCTGCCAAGTGAGATTTAGCAGAGCCATTCACCTGAATCCGTCCATGCTGACAAGCACAGCGGTCAGAGAGGGACAAAGGCAAACATCACATAAAAGCACGATCATTAAAAAATGTTTCAGGAAATTCTAGATTTTTTCAGGCCTGATTTTAAGGCAATTGTGTATCAACAACCCCCACTTCCCCAGGGTGACCAACACATGCCCAAGAAAGAGCTTTTCATGGCTAATGCTGCCACACTCCAGCCGATGGTCTCCACTGAGAGGCATCAGCTGCTCTTTCTAGATGAAGTTACTGCTTGACTGCCTTTTGCTAGCAGGGACACCAACCTGGCTGTGCCTGTGCCTGGCCATCGCAGCAGCAGGTTGGGGACACGCTGGGATAGAGCTCTGGGCCTTGTCTCCAGCCAAGTGTGCAGCGTTGGCACCCACCACCTCGGAAAGGCAGCAGGAAAACAGGGACAAGCACAACCTCCCACCTTGCTGAAACACTCCTCCAACTGGCAAAGGTGGAGCGGATTAAACATTCAGCACATTGCAAATGCTTTCTAAGGAGACAGGGGAGGGATATTCATAGAAAGGTTACTCACTTTGCAGCAGGAGACTGATATTCTCACCTCTGCTTTGTGGGGAATGTATCCAGTGAAGCTACATGAAGGGCACCCACTGTAACTCATCATAGACACTGCTCTGGTGGGAGCAGAATGTGTTACAGTGCACTGGCATCATGCTGTTAATCCAGTACAGCACTGTCCTTTTGAGATTCCTGAAGTGTCCTGTAAATTATCATGGGGAAACACCCTCTGGGAGGACTCAAACACTACTACCCCCATTTTATGATGATGCGGGGAATTTAAAGACCTAAAAATCTGGTGTCCATATAGTAAATTACCCAATATGCAGAGATTCTGAATACTTCATACCCCCATAAACCCAGCACATAATCCCAGAATACAGCCATCGCTCTGGGGAACAGAGATATTCCAGAAAGTCAGAAGAAGCCTGTTTGCTTCTTGAGGGGGGGGAGGGAGGTGAGATTTGGAGGAAGAGCAAACTGTATGGTTGTCATTGCATGAGGATGGTTTTTACAGTTTTGCTAACATAGTGAAAGCCACAGTTGGGACTTAGCAATTTTATTGTTTGTAAAAATACATGTTGTGTGCATAGAAATACTGCAAAAGAAAACTGAACATAAAACATCACAATATTATTTTGTGCAACACCCTCTAGCTAATAAATATTATGCATATCCAAATATAAATATAACCTTAGAAACATCACCTAAGAGAGCAATATTGCTGCTACTTAATAGCAAAGTCCTCAAGCTTTACAGACCCCTGGTTCCTCCAAGGACGATGAGGGCAGCAAGCCAGAAGCTTAACTTTGTGAGCCTGCAGGTATCCTTGCCACAGTGTGTGTGAAGATGTGTAAGTCAGGAACTGATGCCTTGCCCATATCCATATACCTGAAAAGATATTCTGGCTCCTAACAGCTACCGTAGAACCATGGGTTTGAAAAATACTGAAAATTAAGTCTCCTTCTATGAAGAAATAGTTCAACACAGGATATGTGAGGTCATGGGATTACATTATTTCCTTGCTCCATTTTTGTTGGCAGACATTTGAACCTGACTTCTGTAATGATGGGAGATTGCTGCTGAAAGTTTGCACCTTAGAGTGTTTGTAAGCTGCTGTCACATAAGTTTTCCTTGTGTTCTCACCTGCCCAAACAGAGAAGCATCAAAAATACATCCTGTATATATGCACATATCATCTGTGAGTCCTTTTGACTTCCCTAGTTATTGTTAATGCTTAGCAGAAAGTCCTGATCTTATTTACAAATTCTGCAGGACACCAACACCCACACATTCGGTTTTGAGGTCAGTTATGTCAAAACAGTGTCTCTGTCTTGCAGTGAAAATACAGATTTTAATTGAAATACCAGGAAATGGATTTTGTTTATACCTTCTTCTGCTGTCACCACATAATGTAGAACTCCTTGTGGAGAAAGAACCCAGGCAGTCCATCGCATTGGACTTTTTCTTTGATCAGTCCCTTTGTTCACAGAAGAGATGGAAAGTCTTTGCTTTTGATGATTCAGTTACTCTTTGAAGTACGAGAAAACTCTTCTCATTATCACTGGTGCACTGAACACATGCTCTGCATGTTTTTTCCTTGTGGCTCCCTTCTGAACCCTCCAGCTCCTTCCTTCCAAACACACCAGTTCGGGAGGAGGTTCCTGTACCTTTCATAGGTAATCAGATCCCAGAACTCTGTTTTGTCCTGGGCTGGAAACACATAGCACTCTGCACTGCTCAGTTCTCCATACTTTGTTCAAATAAACTGGATGGAGGCCAGGTATTAATATTCTGATGTAGAAAGATTGAAGAAAATATAAATGTTCAGCTTTGACTTCTCCCTTCCAAGAATGTCTCCATTGGCATCAGAGTCCCATTTTCCCACTCACTATACAATGCAATCTGAGACAATTTCAAGACTCTTCAGCACATTGCTTTTCCTCTTCCTCCCTTAGAAAGTCTCATGCACACACAGATGCCTCTTCAGTTTCCCAGGTATCTTCATCCTGCTCTTGTTATACCACAGCTGCAGAAAAAATCATGCAAAGGGAAAAGAAAACCACCTTAAAATATTGGTGTCAGATATGCAGTCACTGAATCCAGCCTGTTCCTGTGTCTCCCAGGCTTATTCATGTTCAGAGCTTTCAGGTCCAGCCCATGCTGAATTAGAGAGCTGTGGAAATGTCTAAACATTCCTTCTCAGTTAAAGACAGGCTTTTCTTTTTCCCAGGGAGGACCTTCATTTGGGATTTCACAGAACTGGACCAGCAATGTCAGATCTCTTAGTTTTGAAGCTGTATCTTTAGGAGAAATACCTTTGCTGAACTGTGTTGTTCAGGACTCTGTCCTCAATTGCTGCTCCTGCTTTTAGGATGCAAACCACATTCTTGGTCAAACCAAAGCCTGTGTCTGTCTCAGCTCTGGAAGATCCAGGGATATCTTGTCTGTCTGGAAGTACCAGCCTCTGCCCTCTCCTTCTCCCCAGGCATACAGCAAGTGTTTATGGTGAGAGGATTCCTGTTAATGCTTTGTGTGGGGAAAATTCAGCCTTCTCTCCTCTCAGGACTGTCTTAGTTGTACTGAGCAAATGGTGCCATGATTACAGATCATACTCAGAGATTTCACTCAGCTGAAACAGCAGAAGAGAAAAGGGTGGTCGCTCGTCTTTCCTCTGAGCAGGGGAGAGAAGAGAGAGGAAGAACATTATTGTCAGTTTGGGAGGAATGGCAAGGTTAGCAAGGAAAATCTTGTGAAGGAACTGAGTATTAACAAAAATACAATCTATTCCTATAGACAAAATGTCAATGGAAGAATCAACTTCCTTCTGTGCAATGTTTCTATTCTATTAGCAGTGAATTTTGCCTAGTGGACACTAAGTGTCTTGTAATGGCTTGAGTTAGAACTCAGCCCCACAGATCTGCAGCTTTCTTAGGAAAGAAATTGTTGAATTAAGTTAGATGCACTACATGGGCTTCTCAGTGAAGCCAATGCACTCTATAGAAACAGCAACTTCAATAAAAGGCAGAGAGCTCAGAGTTGCTTGCTAGTGCAGATGAAAGTTACAGTGCTTCACATCCAGGATTTTATCTTCTGTTAGCATGGGATGTGTACATCTCTTTCTCCTCCTTAAAGCCAAGGGGAAGACAGCTCTTGTCTTTGGGAACTAGGGCTCTCCCATTACAGTACTAACCATGCTCCAGCAGTGGCTCATGACATCATAAATTGCCTTGGAGGCCAGCTTGGGTTTGTAGAGCCGAAACCCTGCATTGATTTCTTCCACCACTTCTGCATTGGTGCGATTCTCATAGGGGATTTTACCTTCACTGAAGACCTCCCACATCAGCACTCCTAAAGCAAACAAAAGAGAAAAATCAGAAAGAAGCAAATAAAATCCTCAGTGGGCCCACAGCCACCTTCCACGTGCTCTTCTCTGACGCTCAACATTGGTGTCAGTTACTTGGAAAAGTATTTTCACTTCGATTCTCAGTGCACATCTGAAAAATCAGACAGCCCTAACAGCTGTAGGGTTCCAGGATACCAACCAGGATCTCTGCTATGCACTGGAACGTGTGGAGGTACCAGTTTGACTTCTCTGCATCCTGCTTTGTGATAGTCTAGCACATAGGCATGTCTTTCCCCATGAGTCAGATGAAGCTGTGTTACATGTCAGAAAGCAGAGCATGTCTTCTCCCAAACTGTGAAGAAGAGGGAATGCTGTGCATGTGCTCCATCCAGATGTGTAATCTGGGAAAGAGAACCTGCTTTTTGTCACTAATTCAGTTTCTCTATTTTTGCTTCCAGTTAATCACATACAAGAGACATGCCACTGATGCTCCTGCCTGCAGTGTGTCCTGCACCCAAATCTGTTAATTTTGGCAGGACTCATTAGCAATAAAGCCATATGAGCCACTCCATTCCTGTTAGCCAGCTTACTAAAGGGAACTCCTCGCCTGAAAAATACCCTGGGTGGTGTGATTTGCTGGCATGAATTCACATGCAGTGACAGTGGAATTTCAAAGGATTGCAGCACATTTTTCCTCTTTTCCTAAACAGTCAATGCTTTCCTATGATTACTGTTCAGAGCAGTTCAGAAACTCCTGCTTCTCTAGTGTGACAGAAGAGAGACAAGCAAAGACAAAAGGACTGAACACACTGCAGTTGGCCTTCAGGTCAGAGAGGCTCTACAAATGGAGTGAATACAAAGCATCTGAGTTATTATTAGCCTTAATTTCTTTGGTTACCTATTATGCCTGACTTAGTAAACTGTGTTCACATTGTATTAGAAAAGGAAGACAGACTATGATAGATTGTTCTGAAATAAAGTTGTACAACTGCACAGTCAGCTTTGCTCAATAATGCCTGCTTCCATCTTTGATATCTTCAAATAGGAAGATGTATAGAGACTGCAGTTCCATACCAATGATACTGGCCCTACTGAAGAACAAGCAAAGCAGTTGTATTCCCCCACTGTGAAGATTCCTGCACTGGGAGTTCCTCACACCCATTTTGTTCTCCTGGACAGAGCAGGATTTCAGTCCTGGCAGAAGAGATGAATGGGCTGCAGAGTTGTAGAGCAGAAAGCTGCTCGCAAGTCATGAAACCATGAGGAATCCTCTTATGCAAACCCCACTGGATGGGGAGATAGCAAGTCTGACAGATGTATAACCCACTGTCTGCACATCTCACAAAGAAGGACCGACCAACACAAGCAAAGTTCACCTGTATTTCATTCAGATCTGAACCAGGAGTAAGCCAGGCTTGGCTTGATTGTAAATCAGTCTAAACACCCTTTTTTGGAAGCATCTGGCTCTCAGTGTACAGGCCAGTTTCCGATTTGTGAAGCAGAAGAACATTCTTCCCAAAGTAGCACCTCTCCCCATGTCACTGCCACTTCACTGTGAGGTGTCAGCGATAGCTCCACTGACATTGTCATTACATGGTGAGTGCTGACAGCCTCCTTCATGTGCCAGGGAACATGGAAAGAGGAATGGTGCTCTCTGAAGCATCTCCCTTGTTGAGTTTGTGAAGGTGGCTGTGTAGGCTTGAGCACCCAGCTCCCAATGCACTGCTCATAGCCCACCCCAGGAATGCACATCTTCAGCCACAGCAGAAGAGATGGGAGCCACAGCACAGGGCAAGGCAAGCAGAGCATTCACAAGCACAGACTAGGAAAGGTTATAATCCGTCATTATGTACTGCTGGGCCCAGAGCTGAGTGGCACCCCATTGACTGTGTGCTGTGCACAGCACACTGCCCCGATTCACTGCGGTGCAGAGATTTGCATGTTGGCTGGAGAGGGGCCAGGTCCATGAGTGTGCCAGATCCACAGCCCAGGGGATAGCCTTTGTTATGGCTTTGGGGAAAAAATATCCAGTGGTGTTCTTATCTATGAGGGTCCAGAAGGGAGACCAAAGAATGGACGTAAATCATAAAACAATGCACTGGGGAGCAGGAAATGAGGTGAGAAATGGGAGCAGTGAAATAGTATTTTCAGATCAGCATAAAGCAAATGGAGTCAGCAGAGCAAACTTGGAAAGGCAGAAAGTGAGAGTAAGGAATCAGTGGCTGGCACTGACATGCAGAGAGATGGAGTGCCAAAATATTTCTCCTCTCCTTTCACCTTGCCGCACTTCTCATGTAATCTTGTCAGTGGCTCTCCAACTTTTTCTTGGACACTCCTGCTGTGTCAGCATGTAACACATTTATGTAGCATTGCACATGTATAATACACTAAATTGGTAGGATTTGCAGTGTTGTAACACATCTAGATAGTTTGCTTTTTTTTCTCCCTTCTTTCACTTAAATCATTTAGGTTTGCTCTAAGCCATTATTTGAGGAAAACACGCTTAGAGTCCAGAGGAGGTAGTGCTAAGAGGAGTTTACTTGAAGATTGAACTCCTAGGTTTTCTAAGCTGGGGTTTGTTGAATTTCTTCCATTTTGACAATAGTTTCTTACCAAATGACCAAACATCAGATTTGGTGCTGTAGTTGCTGTAGGAGAAAACTTCTGGAGCAGACCATTTGACTGGAAACTTGGTACCCGTGGAGCTGGTATACTGATCATCAAGGACAATCCTGTCACAGGAAAAGAAGGGAGAATGCTGAGTGACTCCCCATCTCACAACAGCCCTGCAGGGACCATGTGTGGCCTCAGTGGCATTACCTTGACATCCCAAAGTCGGACACTTTGACCACATGGGATTCCCCCACCAGGCAGTTCCTGGCAGCCTGCAAGGAAAGAAGGTGCAAAGGCAGCAGGTCAGAGTTGAAAGACTGTCAAAGCCACTCAGTAACTTTTATCCTGGTAGAGCAGATAGTGCTTAAAAAAGACCATCAAAGTGACATTGTGCCATACAAAGAGGACAAAACTCCGAGCTTCTCATGCTTTCTGTACATTTTAGAGCATGTTCCTGTTGCCAGAAAAGCTGTCCAACCATCACTCTGACTCACAGGCCCTTATTGCCCAGAAAGGGTGGAGAAAGACCCTAAAATATCCACGGCTACTCACAGTCCTTGGTTCCTAGTGAAACAGCAGATGTGACTAATGGAGCTTGAACACCACCTAATTAAAAATATTTTATTGTCAATGCATGTTTATACATGAATTATGCAGGAGCAGATCTTTTTGTCATCTTCACTGATTTTAGACATGAGGAGTGGGCAGCACCCTGGAACTGTGGCTCTTAGGGAGTGACAGAGTCCACTCAGGAAAAGAGATAAATTTTACAGCCTTATTTCTTCTCTGCCAAACACAATTAAGGGAAATAGATTAACCAGCTCTTGAGTTTCTTTTTCCCTAAAGTATTGGTGCTGCTTCTGCAATAAGGGCAGATACAGGATCCCCTGTAAACAGATGGGGGAGTGTTGAAGTTGAAATCAAGAGAGGAAGAAAGCACAGGAAAAAGTCCACCTGAAGCAAAGAAAATGTCTATGTGAGACCAACATACCAGGTCTCTGTGGATGACAGAGTTTTGTTCCAGGTAAGTCATTCCTTCACACACATCTTGGCACATCCCCAGCAGGGTTTCCTTTGAAAAAGTGCCCCGCTGGCTCCTGAGGTAGTCAGACAAACAGCCATTCTCCATGAACTCAAACACCAGGCATATGGGAGTGTTCTCAAAGCACACACCATAAAGCTGGACTAGCTTGGGGTGAGACAGCTTCCTGTGGGATAGGCAGGGAAAGTGGAAAGGAATAGGTTCAGTGCTCTCTATTCTTCCAGCAAGTGTGTAATATACAGCTACACTTGCCACTGTGCTGGACTCTGCTCTCAGCAAAGGCCAACTCTGCACATGGGTAGACCAAGTCTAAAGTTAAGTAGGTCTAAGTGTCATTCCATTTTAATGGTAACAGTGCCAAAAGACTTTTCTGCATGGAAAATCATACAGCCAAACAAAAATAAAATCAGTTTCTGTTTGTTTACAAGGAAGGGAAATGTCAATAAAACCAAAGAGAAATATTTTCAGTTCTGCAAAGCAAACAAAATTTTTCAGGTAAAGTTTTTCAATAAAATTTCCCTCAAATTGTAAGATATTTCTTCATCTAATTATTTTTGGCAAAAACCACTTTGCTTTCCAAAATGCACCATCAACTAACCCTGTCTTCCAGAACAGCAGAAGTCTGGAAAACCATTCTGGATATTGACAGAAGCACAGTAATTGACCTACACTTTGCACTGCCTTCCTCTGTAGCTTCCAGAGCTCACCTGTCTCTCTATAAAATATTTAGATACATAGCAAATAATAAAAGTTTGAATTCCCCATTCATATTCCTGGCAACACTTTGGTTCAGTCTTATGAATCCTACAGGAGTTGGGCTGATTTTCTTGCTGTGTCTGCTACTTACATCAAGACTTTAGCTTCCTCAATGAAATCCTCTTCGGACATTGCCCCTTCACGGATAGTCTTTATGGCTACTTTTGTCTTATCCAGCAAGTAGCCAAGGTAGACCACCCCAAACTGACCACTGCCAATCTCCTGCACACAGGTGAGCTCAGAGGCATTAATGACCAATTTTCCTGTTGATTGTAAGGGAGAAAGAGTAAGGCTTGAGCAGTAGGATGTCAAACAAAAAGCTTTTGTGGGAGACAGGACTCGGAGTGAGACTTTCTGTCTCTCCCTCAAATTGTCTGACCTTTGATAATTCATTTGACTAGTCCATGCTGCAGGTCATGTTCAAGAGTAGCAACAACAACATCTATCCTCTTTTCCCCTCCTTTGTCTTGTCTATCCAGTTCTTCAGGGAGGATTGTTTCTGCCATGCATATGTGCACTACTGAGCACAACATGGGTTTTGAGTTTCTTTGATGTCTCCAAGAATTACAATAAAGATGATACTAGCAAAATTCTGTTGACAACAGTACTCAGATGGAGGCATGTCTCAGGAGGGACTCATCTTTCATCAAATTATGCTGTGATCCCACTCCTATCCCCTTTGTTCAGCATTCATTTTAGTATTCAATGTTGACTTCATTGAGACCCTGGGGTTCTCATCACTCCCTCAAGGCACTGCACTGTCAGTTCAGTCAGTTACCAATGGTAATGACAAAGATGATAATCTAGTGAACAGTGCAGTGTAAAGATCTGGAGAAAGCTATTTATTATGGCCATAGTCACATGAATATTCATCAATATCCGTGGGGATATGCAGGATCACCCAGCTAACCACTGATGAGTGTGATTCCCATGTAGTTATGAGAGTTCCATACCATAGCTCAGCCCTGCAGTGATCGGGGCCTTTCTCCTCCAAGAGGACACCGCGTACCGCAGCCGAGTGACGAGACCTGAGTGACAGAGGGAAAGGGGGGCTCCAGTTATTGTCACAGCCAGGGGAATTGTGGCTGCCACTACCCCAGGAGGCAGTTTGGATATGCAGATTTATTGTACTGAGTTCTCAGCTCCACTTGAGGGCAGCTGAACCTCTGTTCAGACTGATTTCCTGCCTGTGAGAAGGAAGCCAATTCTGAGCAATTTCAGCTTATTTCCTGTTTTCATTCCGTCAACAAATGTGAGTTGTGATTCTCTATTAATTCTGATGAATTTCCAAATAATACCTTTTATTTTTAGGGTATTTTCAAAGCCCAGGTTTTCCCATGGTAGTCCTGCACTGTAGAGATGGAAGTCTTTGGTGACTCCCATGTCTGGCTATGGACCCCTGGCCATGTCCCTGACTTTGTGTCTAATCAAGGCCCAGGGATATATCACCTTCTGGGAGAGAAGGTCCTCCTGTGTAATTCAAACATAGCTTGGCCTGGCAGTGGTGATACAGTCCCAGGACTCTCTATAGTATGTCATTATGACATCTGTGTTGGGCACAGTCAGCCTCAGAAGGACAACTAGAGTGAAGATGCAGTGCTGGAAGCTGACCTAAAATGGTCTTTTTTTCTGCCATCCAAGTGCCAAGATAACTGGAAGAGGTGATGCCATTTAACATTTAATTGCAAGGACAAAGGGCTTGGGAGCCTTCCTTTGTTCAAAACAGTCACCTGCCTATATGGTAAACCAACAACTTCCCTCGTCAGTGCTGGCCTTCACTCACCTCCTGCATTGTGCTGGTGGTAGTTGATGAGGTCAGGGATACAGTCAAACACGTGCTTTTCTGCCAAGTAATATCGCTTGGGAAAGTCAGTTGTCTCATTGATGTGATAATGCTTTATAACAGGATTGTTGTCCGTGCTGAAAGAGAGGAGGTTTTCTTTGAGGAAAACTAGGTTGCAGCAAAAAGAGAGGAATTTGGTGTATAAACAGAAGAGTAGCAGGTGAGAAAAGAGCAGAACCTTCCCCCAGAATGAATGGGAAAGGAGCAAGAAGTGAGCTGCAGTTGCTAATTAAGTCTCTGTGCTTGTATGTTCTCCCTCTCACTTATACATGGTCTCATCTCTAGAAAGGCTGAGGTTTCCTGATAAGAGAAGGTAAAGTACTGAGTTTCTCTGCCTCTTCTTTGTGAAACAAAACCTTCTGCCCCATCACTGAAACCCTTTCACTAGTCTTGTGCTACCCACCTCTGACAAGTCCAGCACACAGTCCATGTTGATCCTATGGACACTTCATCTGGCAGGACAATATCATCAGAATTACCACCCCAGTGATGTCTAAGGCACTATTTATAGGCACATATTTAGATGCAGGGAAAAGTGGAGCCTTTAATACACTTTGCAACTGGCAGCTGACTGCCTTTTTCGGAAGTGTTTTCCTCTATCATTTTCATGAGCCTTCTGCTCTCTTGTTATAATGCCAAAACAACTATACAGAGATTACACACTCACAGAAGCCATTTCATTGATGTAATTGATGTGAAAAGCTGCTGAGCTCAGCTGTACCTTAATGCTTTGGTGAAAACAGAGACTGTGTACATGCCAGGCTGCCTTGAATCTCTCACCATGAAGGCACCTTCCCTACCCTGGAACAGGAGCAGAGGAGAGAAAACTGGTTAGAGACATAATGGAAAAAAAAAAAGAAGCAGGCTGGGGTCAAAGCTGTGCTCATTTCAGTCTTGTCTACTGCTCAGTCAAGAGGATGTGCTAAATGTGTAGGGAAAAAAGAGCCTTAGCCCACTGACAGAGCTTGGGGTATCCCACGCACAGTTCTGGCAGCTGCCCAGGGCCTGCAGGTACACCCTGCTGGTGTCTCTTGGGTGCTATGTGCTTTCAGCTCAGTTTCCTCTCAGAGCTCTCAGAGGAAATGAGACTTAGGCACTTGGGCTGAGTATCTGTGGCTGTGCCTCTCTATCACTCCAAACCTGTCCCCTAGAAATTCTGAACCCATTGATTGCCTTCAACCCTATTTGACAGAACATGTGTTCAATGAAATGTTCATCCCAGTGGAAAGGAAAACCCCTCTGAGTGCTCTCTGTTGAGCAGCTACAGTTTATCTGACACTAGAGAATTCATATGGGAGTGTATGAAAGATAATTTACCTTTGCTTTACATGGTAGGTTTCCTCCATTTTATGTGTCTTCTACCCACCCACAGCACTTCATGCAAAGCTAATCCACTGAGAACACCCTGCCTTGGCCTCCTTCTCACCTCCCCAGAGGACTGATCAGCTCCAGGTGAACGCAGAGGCTGAGGCTGCTACTGCATCCCCCGTGTATGAGCTGCTGACTCCTGGTGTGCAGCTCTGCCCAGGTGGGATCAGACTGCTGAGCTACAAACTTCCCATCTCTCTTCAATGTCTGCACAACACCTACTGTACCTGCACAATGCATTATCTTGAACAGGGAAGCTCTAAAATGGGTCTCTGTGCTGCTGTAGAAGCATCTATATCATGCACAGTGAGGGCTTCAGGACTCATCTCCCTGGCAAGTATTTGAGGTAGGCAAGTTTTGGTGACAGCATCCTGCCTGAGTTACTTTAAGCTATATTTTTGTCCTTCCATTTCACTTCACACCAAGCCTGGCCAAAGATCACTCACAAGCTTGGCCACGTTTTTGGGGGGAGCTGTGATTGTTGCAAGGTTTTGAACCAGAAGCCTCTGCAGCCACATGGGAGCAGCTGCCATAGAAAAGTTGTGTTGGTAGGACCAAGAGGAAAAATAAGATCACTAAACATGGGTGGACATGTCCTGTTGTAGTTTATAGGAGCTCGAAGAATTTTTAAAACCATACAAAAATGCTTTTATTTCCATAAAATACTAGTTTTCCAAGAAACAACACTGTGTTTGGGATACCTGTTAATGTAAGAGCTTATTTAAAAACTACAGTTGTGTTTGTGTGGAAAATCTGAACAAGAAGCTTATTTTTTTAATCTTCAATACAGTCTTCACTGGAAAACTCTGCTTCAACTGAAAAATTAAAGATGTGTTCTCACATGCACGCACATACATACAAAACTGAAAAACAAACCCCAAACCCATGGTCTTGGCTTTCACCCAAAATATTTCAGCATGAGTTTGTTTAGATTTTCAGAGAACTAATGGCACACACAGACCTCCCGCAGAGACTGAAAAGATGAGCTAATATGACAGTTTTCACAGTGTTGTGAAGCAGTGTTTTCTACTAGCCACAGATATTGTGTGTGTGTTTGGCCAAAGGAGGTTGGCACAGCTCTCTGCCCATGCTCAGCAAACATGGAGTAGGGGAGTGATGCTGGTGGTCCTTTATCTGGCATCTCACACTAAGGACAGCAACACAGCAGGAACCCAGGGTTCAGCTCTCTTTCACAAAGCAGCCCTTGCAGGCTTCATTTGTCATTAATTATTGTTTCCCATCTACCCCATACATAACACTGGTTTACCTCATCCCTGAGGAGAGTTTCTGCTTTGCTTCTGCTGATGTTCTTGTTGTACCACCTGAAAACATCAGAAGACTCCGAGTCAGCATTTCTAGGCTATGAAAGTTTCTGCTGAGCAGCTTCTGAACTGAGGGCCAGCAGTGACATGTGATGTGGGGTAGGGGCATTTGAGGTTGGAGCTTCAAATCCAGGGCACTCAGAGGTACAAGAAAAACATAGGCACAACTTACTCATACATCTGCAGATTCTCGGGTGATTTTTCCACCAGGTAGCTGCTTGGCACGTAGCCTTCATGCCTGTTGAGATGCAACACAGTGTGAGTGTGCTGACAGACAGGATTTTCTCTGAATCTGTAGGAGTCAGCCTTGAAAGGTTTGCCTGCTCATTAAAAGTGCTGGTTGTTATGTGTTTAGTAGGGTTAGTGGAGAAGAAAACAACTGATTGCACTTCTAAACTTGGGGAGTTTCACATTTTTTTCCCCTACATGTATCACAGCAAATATCAGCCTGAGAGAGGGACTGTTTATTTCTGTAAAATTAACTTTCTGATTCTTTTCTTTACCTGCCTGAATACAAAGCAACATCAAAGGGAAGAAAGTTACCCTAAATAACCTTCTGTAACCTTTTTCCCTGTATGTCAGAAGGTGCTTCACAGAAGTTAAACAAGAGGCCAGCATGTATATTAATGGAAGAACAAACTGGATATAGAAAGGATTTGTAAATTGGCTGTTGAAAAGGGACTTACCCATTCTTATCTTGAATCAGCCACCAATGTTCCTCAGAGCTGTCAATCACATAATATTCCTCGTTGTATTGTAATGTCAGCTCCTGTGGATTCTGGGCTTTATAGTCATATATGGCTATGACCAAGGCTTCCTTTGAGTCTAGCAACAATTCCTGCACAAACAAGGCAAAGGGCTCATCATATTCATATTCATAAAAATGAATGGCATGCTTTCTGAAATGGTAATTTCCTGGCATCCCTGGTGTCCTCTGGGCTCAAAAGCCTCAAAGCTAGGAAAGCACCCTAGAGTATCTAGTGGGGTATGGTGGCAACATGAGACTAGTACTTTCAAACAATGGATTGCATATAAAAAATTCAATTGCATAGAAAATGTGCAGGGAATGTCATCACAGGTGAAATTCTAGGTCACTGCACTGTGGTGAACATTAAGGAGGACACATTCCCCATGGTGGGGATTCCTACTGTGGTAGTTAATCACACAGGACAGGACACTAAGGACAGCTTAACGTGCCCCACCGCACTCACCCAGTTATCTTCAGGAGTGGGAGGAAGAGGCTTCTTTGAGGCTGAAATGAAATCAAGGAAGATAATTTGAAGTAGATCAGGACAGAACCAGTGGAGAAACCATCAATGTAATGAATAGATATGGGTGATACAAACCCAGTGAATAGCAAGCCTTGGACTTTTAGAGCAAGACATGCCAACTGCACCCACACAGTGAAACTCAGCCACACAGCAGGGGTTTGAAACGGGTTCAGATTGCTTAAGGAATCACCCAGATACAAGGTGAAAGTTTATTGGGTGAAGAATGATTGACCACTTTTATGCATTTTCAGGAGACATGGTAAAGATTACACTTGGCCATTGAAACTACAGAAGAAATATGGTTAGAACAAAATAGAACATCCCGCAGCAACGTGTCTCTTGGTGGAAATGTAACACCATATTTTTTGATGTTCTCTACAAGACAGATTCGATACTTTACTTTTGCTAGGAATAAATATTTTCAAGGTCAGGATGGTCCTAAAAATCCTGTACCATTTTTGGAGGGATCGTACTCCACACAGCCAACTGCCATCTTCTCTGTCTGAGCACAGCATCTCCACTTGCCGTCCAACCAAAAATCTGGATGACACTTTGAAACCAAACTGTTGTTGTTTCTAGTTTCTGGAAAACATTAGGGGAAGAAGAAGAAGAAGGGGGAAATGAATTTATCTGCATCCACATCAGCTCTAAAAGACATCTAGAAGTAAATGGAAATAATCTGCCCTTTAAAGAAACTTCTTATTCTTGTCAAACTAAGCTTTGGTGAATATTATCCACCTCCTCCATTAATGTTTTCCTTTCTCCCAAAAAGAGTGAGTGCCACCACTGATGCGGAGGAATAGCCTTCCAGGTGGTGGTGCAGCCCATATCTCTCTACTGTGGTAGAACAGAATCCTACCACTATGACTCTGTCTTTAAAATTATAAAACACTAAAAGCAGACAAGGAAGGTCACATAAAAAGAAATAAAACCCAGCAGGCTGTATATTGATGATTCCCAGCACACTTGCTACTTTTGGTGTTCAGAAGGGGCTGCACAAGCTGGCATTCACCAGCACTAAATATTTTTTGCACTTGTAAATACCAGTCTTGAATATCTGCATGAGTGATTAAAGTCCTTATTTTTGAAGCTCAGACTCTCTATCTGTAATAATAACTTTCTTGAACAGGAAAATTTCACAGGCCTTTCAAGAAACTATTCAAATTGTCCAAGGGAAGGGACAACCTCAAAATGTTGAATGAGAAGAGGTGATGAAGTTGAAGCTTGGAGCAGGTGCATTCCAGGAGGGGAATAACTGCAGAGCCAGTGCATAAACTTCATAATACCTCCATCAGGCACAACGTTTTCAGAGGCAACAATACAGCAGCTTGTGCTATAAAGCAGGAAAAAGCTATGAGAGAAGCCTGGTGCAGTTTTTGTGTAACTAAGTAACACTATCCTTACATCAAGCATTGTGCCTGCAGTGGTTCGGTACTGTGCCTTCGCTTCAGCACCACGGCAGTGAACCACAGCACAGTTCAGGAGGGGAACAGGAAACAAAAGCTGCCCACAAAAATGTTTCTTAATAATCATGATTCCCTAAGAAGGTTGTCATCAAACAAAAAAATCTAATTATAAGAGGTGAAAAATCTTCTTTGCAGAAAGGATTTATTATTTTAAAAAATTAGCTGTAGAAATGTCCCCGCCTGTTGCTGAATGAGAAACCTCAAATTACAGTAATGTATTACCAATTTATCCTAGGAGATAAATCACAGAATCAAGAATCACAGATTGACAGAATGGGTAAGGTTGGAAGGGACCACAGGGGGTCATCTGGTCCAACCTCCCTGCTAAGGCAGGGTCATCCCAGAGCACATGGCACAGGATTTTGTCCAGATGGCTCTGTAACATCTCCCATGAGGGAGACCCCACACCCTCTCTGGGCAATCTGTTCCAGTGCTTGGTTACTGCACAGGAAAGTTCTTCCTTATACTCAGGTGGAACTTCCTATGCATCAGTTTCTGCCCATTGCCTCTTGTCCTATTGCTGGCTACCATTGAACAGAGGACATTGATAAAGTCCCCAAATAAAGCACTCCCTGTCAAAATTTTCCACTGCTGCTGAAAACACACCCATCAAATTTACAAGCAACTTGTTTTATAACCCATTACCACTTTGCCTGCTTAGGCACAAGGCATTGACTCCTCTCGCACATTTTCTCTGCATTACAGCTTGTGAAAAAACTGATCAGACATAAGTAACTTCAACAATTAGGTGGGCACAGGGATTTTATTACCTTCCTTCAGCGTAAAGACCCATCTCTGCCGGCTCTCACGGTTGGGTGCAAACACGTAGAGTATGTAGCTGTCGTGGACAATCTGGGGACAGGAGTAAAGAAGGGAACCAGCCATGAGAAGCAATCCCACATACGGTGGGCACAATGAAATCACCAAAGGAAATGGGCAGCAGCCCCCTTACCAAAAATTTACACCCAAAATGATGGTATGGGGAAGTGGAGTTAACAGGGCCTGTTCAGAAGCATGTCTTAACCTCACTGACTTTTGTTTATTTAAAACAGAGTAGAAATTCTGATCAAAAAAGAATTCTAGACAAGCACTGTTTTAGATCAATTTTATGCCGTTAAGAAATGTCTGTGACATCAACGGGGACGGAGCAATTCCAATGTGCAGAGGATTCAGCCCATTACTCACTGACTGCAGTTTATCCTAAACCCACATTTTTCTGGGAAAATGACATCTGTTTCTTAGCAAATCCTTTTAAGATACCTTCACTTAAGATCTAAGAGCCAAATGTAGCTTTCTTTTTTATGTGTCAGTATAAATCTCAAGCAACTCCCTGAAGATTATTTGAATACTATTATCTTTCAGTGTTTTTAATCTCTTTCAGTAGGTTTATAGAGGGGAAGTAAGAAGCTGGAACAGATGAACAATGAGCAATCAAGAAGCTGTTTTGATCAACTTGGCCTTAAAGACAAACAAATCAATGAAGAGAAATACAGAAAGCTTGTGAAGTTTCAGACCAGGGAGTAAAATCATCACAAGAACAGAAATGAATCAGAAACTGAATCAAGTTACTATATTTGGGCCTAATATTTGACATAATGCATAATCTACAATTCTCGTTCATTATTTAGCTCAGCAACTTCATGCCAAATGGGACCTGGGCTCACTGATTCACAGATGGTCTGAAAAACTTTGACCACTGTCTTTAAACAGAGGTTTCTACAAGACAGTAGCTGATTTTTAAAGTTTCTCCAGAGGTGTAGATGAAGCAATATTGATTGTTATATAAAGAACAGGAAACATATTCTGTTTCTTAGTCTGAAGTCCTTGAAGTGTGATGCAGTTGCTTTGCATGCTACAGAGAGAAAAAATAGAAAAAGGGGAGGAATAACTCTCATTTAAGTCACTCCTGTTGATATTATTGTTAGGTCTGTACAATATTTTGACAATATAAGGCAGATTTTGAAATATGCAGTAAGCAGATCTCCCAAAGACATAGCCATGAGCATAAACAACTGCCCAAAATCACTCATTTCATGTGTATTCAGTTTCACTATCGCACATGTAAAACAGGCAAAATCCTGAGTGGATTCCCCATGTGAAAGATGGGTTTTCTCTGAACAAGAGTCAGTGGGACAGCTGAATGTTGTGCTAGACATGGAATAGCATTCTAGCTAATGATCCTTTCCAATTAAAAATCAGTGAGTGTAGGGGTTTATGGGACTTCTGACTCCCCAGTTCAATTCCACCCTCAATCTGCTTTTTCTTCCTTCGTTGTTATTCACCTCGGTGTTGGGTTCATTAATGACTGCACAGTGAGGCAGAGTTTTATTGAAATAAATTGAAGTGATATTTCTATCAGTGTAGTCAACAGACAGACTCACCTGGAAAGGGTATTTATACTGACAGGGAATGATGATGTCACTTTTCACAATTTCCACACATTTAATCCTGGAAAGTTCCACAGAACCCTTCAAAGTCCTTTTTTTCTAAAAGACAGAGGAAAGCAGTTGGTTGATGCTAATGATTGTGGATTAAGTGAGTAATTAGACAAGACTGTCATGTCCGTGGGAGATTTAATTTTAATGGAGCAGAAGTAAATTAACTGATTATGTAAGACATTTAAATGCATAAAGAATCATTCTCCTATATAGCACATCTATATGGACTGCACATACACATGCATATATGCACAAACATATATTTTGACTCAACACGAGGATTGTTAGAGAACCAATCAAAACCTGTGGTTGAAATTCAGCTTCTACTTTTTTCTTCCAACAAAATGAAGTGCTCTTTCAACCAAAAAGCACTGTTTTCACTACATGTTCAGTTTACTAACACTATTGTTTCATACTGAAAAGATATAAAACAATAATTAATTTATTTTAAAAAAGTTTGGGTACCGAGAATTTCAAAATTATGCATCTTATCTAAAATGTACATTTTTACTGCATCTGTTTCCCAAAGACCACAACCCTCCTCTGTTTTTGTTTTGTCTGGCTTTTCAGCTAAGGAAAAAATAACAGGAAATTTTGAAATAAATAATATCCTCAAAAACTTTCCAACAAAGCTCTTTTTCTGGCAGTCTCTGCTGTGTTATTATTCACCATATACCAGATATATGGGTCACAGTATGGGCAGTTAGGAAAGAGTACAAGAGCAACACACATCCCAGTATCCCAGCTACTTTGGCGTACCCTATTTCCAATGGGATTCTCACCCCATAGCTCCTTGGCCAGTGGCACTGAGCTTTTGCAAGAGGGAGGTGAGGTGACACTGGCACATGGCGGGCGGGAGCAGAGCTGAGGCTCAGTATCTGATGCTTCTGCAGGATTCACTACACATGTATTTGCTCTTCAGAAGCAAGCTAACCAGCTGGGTTTCCTGTTTTGGTTCATGTTCAGTAGGGATTAAACACTAGCTGTCTCCCAGCTCGGCTTTGGGACAACGTGACGGAAATCAGTGAGACCTAAGAACTGTAAACCGTCTGTTTTTCAAACACAGGTGACCGTCAATGAACTTCAGCTGCTCTGCCATACCTGTCACAGGTTATTACTCAGAGGCAGCAAGACTTAGCAACCTTCTTACCCTCCCTTGGGCCCCAACCCTTTGTGTGTTTCACCCTCCCGCTCTCGCCCCTTGCTCCCTCCATCATCACAATGCTGCAGCTCCACCCATCTGGCAGGAGCCGTCCCCACCTCTGTGCCAACCCCCACTGCTGCTACTTTGCATCATTAAATTTAGCCTAAAACAGGGAAGGAGCTGATGCCTCTGAAGATGGGGTGAGGTTTGCCACAGTGTACTGTCAAACAGCCTCAAGACAGAGAGGCCTCAAGGCTGCTCAAACCTCATTCTTGCATGACTGGCTGGGTGTTTTGCCTTTGTATACTTGGACTTGAGGCAAGAGAAGGAAATTATTACAGTGTGGTCTCACATTGCTCTTGCTGGACTTTGCTTGTGCATTTGGGTCTTTGTATTTGGTTTTGCTGCAGTTTAACTAGTTTCTCTGGATTTACTGCCAGGACTGTCTCCTGTAGACAACAACTGCCTGTGTAGCTCTATGGGGTGTACTGGGACTCTTTTATATCAATAAACCTAAGGCTTTAAAGCATCTCTAAATGGAAATACCAATTAACTCTCAAGAGTAGTGGCAAATCTTAGAAGGCCTTACTGCACCCCGTTTTCACCATCTAATTCCTTTCATTCTTATCTACTCATTTATTTTTTTTCCAGACATGGCTTGGCTTCCTCTGTCTCTTCTCCAAAACCTCCTCTATCATTTGTTCTGCCCCTGGGATTTCTACCCTTTTGATGAAACACAAAGCCATTTATATCCTATAAAACCCTTCAATTTTGCAAGCGTTGAACCCTTCTTCATCTTATTCTTTTGAAGTCCCAGGGTTTAACCATATGCATTCCTCCTCTGAGGCTTTAGGAAATGATGTTGTGCCAGTCACAGGCTCTGCTTTTTCCCTGCAGACTGGTTTTTGTTGTTACCTTTCCGGACTCTGATGAAAGACAGGGTCCAGCCTTCTCAAGGAGCTTTGTGCAGTTGTCCTGCAGCTCTCATCACTTACTGTGTTCCTTTCAATCACATAATTCAGGAATGGAAGCTCCTCATAATCTCCTGTTGCAGCACAACATCAGGGTATGTCTCACAGCCAGGGCATTGCCCAGCAGATCCTCAGCAGAAGGGACTCTGCTGATGAAAAGCAATTACAGTCCTGTAGCAGGACAAACAATTGGAATTACCACTCACAAATCAGGCATTACCCAGAAACTGGGCTGGAAACTAAACATATCCCTGCTTTTGTGATGCTTGACTGCACTTTAATCCAACAAAAGTAACTGGGCCACTTGGAAGGGAGGGGAGAGGAAAAGCCTCTTAAAAATGGTTTCTGAAAGATCTCAGAGACTTGTTCCTAAAAGGGTGAGACAAAACATGCTGACAGATCTCCATTTGTTGTTCTCAGTCTGCCTAGAGTATAATTAAGTAAATGTTTTAGCTGGTTGGTCAGTAAAAACCTCAGTGGTCTTATTGTGTGCCATGTGTGGAAAGATAACCAGGGCAGGCTGCTGTCCCATGAGGAGAAGCACATGTGCTGCAGATTAGCCCATCTTGTCGGATTTCTTTTTGTCCATTATTTGCAATATGGCTGTTTCAGGAAGGAGAGCTAACAGCTCAGAATAGATCCAGATGCATCACAAGCCCAATGCATTGATGGCTTCACCTATGGTACTTCACCTCCTTTTGCCACACAGCTCCACCAGCTTTTTCACTGATTAATTCTTTAGTTTGTGTTTTCTGTATAAACTAGATGACCCCAGTGGTCCCTATTTGCCTGAGATACTGGGACAATTGACCACAAGACAACTGACATAGCCCTGCAACACAAGAAGGCATCTCACTGTGCTCGCTCGAGGAATGAGCTGGCTGCCATCTATCACATGCTGAGACCAACCACCAACACTGCTGCTCATTCATGTCAGGGCAGCTTGGCCACCCAACAAAATGAGTAACTTCTCACCAGCTCATGGCCTGGGGTGGGGGCAGAATCTCATGGTGAGAGGGCAGGGAGCCGTCAGTGGCTGCTGCAGGTGACACCGATCGGTATGTAATCCCACTTCCTGACCACGCTTCATAAATGTACAAGATCCTGTAAGATACGGGGCTGTGCAGTCTGAGGAATTTGTGCTTTCAGGCTAACACTTTGCTGTTGCTATTTATGAAGGACATTCACAAAATGTTCTGTGCCAAGACTCGAGACTGAAGGTCTCTTGGTGGGTGCTTAAAGGCTTTGCTGAACACCCCAGTGTTTATCAAAGATCCCTGGCAAATAATGTTGCCACCAGTGTTGGGAGCAGAGAGAAGGGAGGCCAAATGCCAGGGAGGGGTAAGGCAGGGGAGGGCAGAGCCTTGTCTCAAGGAGCACAGGAGGAGACTGAGGGCAGCATTTTCTGGCAGAAAGGCAGCACGGTATGTTTCATAAAGCTGTCTTTGTTCAAAAGGCTCATAACAACTTGTATCTCATTTCTTCTCTGCTGATGAGGGGAAAACAAACCATGTCATACTACTGTCCCCTGTAGCTTTATCCTGCTGGTTTCTGTACTGTGGTACATTTGCACCATAGTGTGATGGAGAGGTCGAAATGGGCTCAGGACAGGGCATGAACTAGTTTCACAGGGCAGAGGCAATGAAACTGCCCTCAGGCAGTGCTTGAAGGCAGGTAGAACTTCATGTGTGACTTTTTACTAATTTTTTGGTTTTGGTTTTTTTTTCATGAAAACTAATTCCCTTTCTAAAATCTGGAAATATGGTGCTTGGCTTCTGCTGTCCTTTGGTTGCACTTCCATATAGAAAAATAGATTTACTGAACTTAAGTGCTGTGAATTCAACCTGGAATCTCCCCACTTTTTTCTCTCCTTCATATATGTCATCATGTGTTATGAAGACTATGGAGTTGAAGTTGTACTGTCAGCTGTGCCTATGCAACCCCACTGCTTTTAAGACCAGAAACACCTGCACTGTTGATACACAGGCAGCAACAGGACAGAAGAAAAAAAGCAAAACAGAAATCCTTTCCACTCAGCTGATGAGGGCTGAGTGAACAGAATTAAAAACAAGAGAGGGCTCTTGTGTTCCCAGGGCCCGCAGCTGTGGCTGAAATGCCCGCAGGGGTGCATGTCTAAAGTAGCAAAGCAAGAATGTAATGATGTTGCTATTAAGAGCACATGTTAAATATCCCCCCAGCTCTGAAGAGCAAAAGGACACAGTCAGTTCTGGGAATTGGCGTGGGCTGCTCCAGGCTCAGCAGATGTTCTCAGATAGCACCTGAGAGCAACGAGCTCAGGGTGACATAAAATAGGAAAACCCCAGCAAATCCCACCATAAAAATGCCTGTCTTCGGAATAATATGGGGTGATTTCAAAAAATGATTAAAAAAAAAAAAGTTGAAGAGTCTCAGAGAGCTATCTCTCAGTTTAAAAAGGTTAGATAACGTCTAAGTTTGTATCATCAGATCTTCAAGTTATTCCCTATCAGCTTCCAGGAAAACATTCAAGCCTAATTTTGTAGTTTTACTCTAAATGGCAGGTACTGACCACTCCTGGAGACAGGTCATTTGGCTCATGGACCTGTGATATGATCTACAGTCACACTTTTATACTCTCATGTACTTAAATTAAGCTCTAGTAATAATATAGGAACACATATCCATTGCTTGCTCTGATTTCTGTCCACATAACTCCATGAGAAAACATTTACTATAGACACGCATGTTAAAGATCAACTTGAGCTATTAAAACATCAATTCATGGACAATACGAGTGTGTGGCTTCAAGGCAAGAGGCACCATCACAAGTGGAACCACTGGTATGAAATAAAGGGGCCAATGAACAGAGCACTCCAACAGACCTGTCTGTCTCTTTGCAGACAGACTGAGATCCACGTGAAGCTGATCTGTTGGGAAGGTGCAACACCTTCCAGTGGCAGAGAACTCAACTGGCACAGTCAGCTCCATCCTTTTAAGTGCGTGACATGTTTCTGCCTCTCAGGGAGTTTTCTTCAGGCCTTGCTGAGCTTCTGAAGTAATTTGGAAAGGAATTTCCTGATGTGCTGAGCTGTCCAAATTCTGCTTATGGCTCTGGTATTGCAGAGTCTCCAGTTTGTTTGTTACTTACGCTATGGGTGTCTCGTAGCCATGTGTTGGACCTCAGACAGCAATGAAGAATGACACAGAAAATAGTAACCATAAGCTTATGAGATATCACTGGAACAAGATGGAATTTTTTTTTATGGTAATTCTCCTGCTAATGTATTTTTCTACTGACCAAAAGACTTGAGTTTGAACTTGAACCTCCTTAACACTGTGTTGATACAATTACATTCTATCTTTCTATCTTTCTTATCATATTCCTTATCTATACACTGTGATGTGTGCTGTTTTTCTCATAAATAGGGTATTAAGAACTGTTGATTGCTGGATTCTTAGCAACTTTGGACACTAGCATCTTTCAGTACTTTGGGAGTTTTCTCATTAGGAACAGTGATAGCTTGAGGTTTTATGGGAAATAAAACAATTTAAACATTTTTAAAACTAAATTTGAAAACTAAATTGAGCAAATGGAATTTTAAAAGAAAGTAGTAAGGGATTTTGCATTCCCTGCCATGCTAAGTGCTCCAAAGAAAAATTGGAAAGGGGATAATTGATAATATTGGAATTTTCTGTAGAACTCTGTCTGTTGTGTTATATTTCAATACCTCCAATATACTTCATTACATTTGATATTTAAATCCCTAAATGTGTTGTCTTATCTGTCTATCATAAATATTCTGTCTTTCAATTTGAATAAAAAGAATAAATAAATTTGTTTTCTTGCCATTTTCACATCTAAATAACATGAAGGTGTTTTAGAGGCAGGCATACCCTGGATGCAGAGCTGTCTGAATTGAATTAAATAACAAAACCATCTGCAATTAGTGATTAAGATGCCTCCATTCAATTAAATGATTGAGATGGAGAAGCACAGACAGGAATCTGGGGAAGCAGCTGGAGGGCTGTGACTGCTTCACTAACTCAGCCGTGGACACTCCACTCCAGAATTGCTTCTACTATCCTTACAGAGTCCTGCAGGCCTGATCCAGTGTTGTATTTTCACCAAAATAATTTTAAACCAGAGAAATCTAACTTTAAAAAAACAAAAAAAACAAAAAAAAAAGAAAACCAAAAAAAACCCCAAACAAACAAAAAAACCCCCCAACAACAACAACAAAAAAACCCCAACAAAAAACAAAACAAAACAAAAAAAAAACCAACAACAAAAAAAAAAACACAAACCAAAACAAAACAAAAAAAACCCCACAAAAATAAGGCCAGAGAATTCAATAATGCTACACTGAAGACCTGACCCTCAGACACTGCACACTTGTCCCAGAGTTGGCTGGGTCACTGCTCGCATCTCCAGGCTGGCTAAAGGTCTAGTTTTCAGAATTACATGAGCTGAAAATGGGAGACCTGCAGGGAATATAGAAACCACAACCTTTCTGTGACGTTTCTATGGTACAAAAACATGCTTGGCCATAAGAGTATTTTTCTGTTGGCCCATCACAGGCCAAGATTATTTTCACTGAACTCCTACTTTGAGATTGCACAAAGCTAATTCCAAAGTTCACGTTGCCTCAGGTCTCATCTGAGATGGTTATGAGGGTGCACATCCCTAGTGCCAGCACAAGTGGTTTGACAAGAAAATCAATGTCATCGTCGAGAAACAGCAGGAAAATAAAGGAAGACTCTTGGCTTTCAAATGAGCTTTCTAATACGATGGAAATAAGTCTTTTATGTTACATAAAAGCATATGGAGCAACTACTGAATACTGTATTAGTTTCTTCAAAGCTATTCTTGACTCCAGCAAAGACTGGGAGGAGTGGATTGCAGTGAATGAGGGATTCAGTGAAAGAAAGGAAGTTAAATTAATTCTGTGGCAGGACTTTTTCATTTAAAAAGTATAAGCTTTAAGGCCAAAATTAAAAATCAGTCAGAAAGGATTAAAGAGTATAAATCAACAGGCAGGCATTGCAATAATACAAGTTATAATGTCGATTGCAATATAAAGTGAAGTCAAAGGCACTGGAAGCAAAATATGGCCACAATAGAAAAGTCTAATAAAAAGTAACTGTTAGGAAATCTCATATTTATTGTCATATATTCAGATCAGGAGGCATTCCTTCCTTCTTAAAGATATAAAAGAAAACACGTGTTGAAGATTTTCTTGTTGTTCTCTGACAGAAAAAAGATTTGAACTTTGTAATTCAAATAAAATGGAAGCATTCTGACATTTGCTGTGAGAACATTGCTCAGAAGCAATTTAAAAAAAAATTCTTCAAAGGTTAAAGAACAATAAATACATAGAAAAAGAACTAGTAGGAGCAGAACTGAGCAAAAAGAAAATTATTATAATCATATTCGGAAAGATAAAATTAGTTATTCCAGCAAGAAGGAGCTATTTTTATGACTAGACTTTACTACACATTTGTAGTTAGAAAGGCCACAGACACCAGACAGACAACCTGCTTTTTGTTTATGGCAATCCTGTCTAGACATTATCACCACCCTGACTTGTGCTGCAGCCATGAATGAAACTAGATGGGAACTTTGTAAATATCCAGAAAAGCACTTGATAAGATTCATCAGAACAGGTTGCCAAAGATGTGAAATCTCTGTCCTTGGCTTTGAAGCAGTGGCCAGTCAACATTACAGCCACCTTGTTCTGGTGCTGGCGACAGTCCTGCTCTGAGTGTTGATCTCATCCCAGCCTGGAGCAAGAAATCCAACTAAATGTATTTAAGAACTGCTCTCCAACCAGTATTATACCATGATTCTGTGATTTCACGATAGAAACAAGCTTCATTGTGATGAACAACTTAATCCTACCTCAACTCCAATAGTACAATTTGGGTTACTAAAGAATTAATTTTAAATTTACAGAGATTTACTAGAGGATTCATTTAACATTATGCACGGGTTTGTACTTTGTCTCCATCTTATTTAGGGTTGTATTGATTTTATTACAGGCAAATTCATTGAAATGGGTGATGCAGGCAGATGCCAAGCCTGACCGCTTTATGGGTGAGACGTGTATTATTAATAAATTAGTTGGAGATGTGCATTGGAAGACAAATGGTATTGCAAAATCTGGCAAGCAAACAGTACTAGTTAATAAATACATGACAAGCTATGAAGAGTCATATAACTAGTCAGATGTATTTATTTGGAAGGTAGTCTTTAAAACCATAGTTTGATCCACTTTAGATGAGGGTTATAACTTCATGACTGTTAAGGTATTCAGAATATACAAAGCAATGAGAAATTGTATGAATGGTCTTTCTAGCTAACAAGAAGACCAGAATGGAAATCTTCAGAAGTTTTAGTCTGTTTACAAAAGAGTCTTAGGGAAAAAATACGAGTCCTTCCAGGGCTGGGTGGACCTGTTGGATTTTGGGTAGAATAATCAAGGTAAAAGGGACAGCTGGACTGAGGAACAATGCACGGCTTTTGCTCCCATGGGTGGCTGGACTGCTTCAAGCAACCAAACCTGTAGATAATTCAACAGAGGAATTTTTGGGATGCTGATAAACGCCTTACTAGCCAAGTTTATTCGTTTGTTCTCCAGGAACAAGAGAATAAAAGCAAATTTCAAGGCACACTAAAGTGTCATCTTTATATGTGAGTATCAAAGATGTGAATGAAAGAGCCCAGGACAAGGATGACTCATGCTGTGTGACCTCCTGAGCATCTGACCAGTGTGTAGGAAGAATAGTGCTGGTGTAAATGAAGAGAGAACTTGGCCTTTTCTGTGTGTGCCTTTCATTGCTGCCTTTAGAACCTGGACTAATAATAATCCACAAGTGCATGAAGATATAAAATTTAAAAATATTTATGTGCGTGAACATCCCAGGTATTAGGTGCAACTTTTCCAGCCCTGAAATACTCCTCAGAATGCCTGTATAGGGCAAGATGACCATTTTTGAAGAGGAAAAACTGTGGCCTAGGGTCATGGAGCACTTCTCCATGGTTGATACAGACAGACCCAAGCCCTCTTTAGGTCTGAGCTGTGCCAAGATAAGCAGCTCTGATGCAAAGACCATATAATGGCAGAGTACTAGTGTTGTATCAGCCCAGCAGACAGTGGCCTATTCACTGAGTATGGCATCAGCCTCAGACTACAACCAGATTGAAATGCAGGGAGAGATGCTGTTTTCTGACTGTCCCCATCCAGGCAGGAATGTGACACGCTGAACACTAAGCAAGAATCTCTACTTAGTGTCTGAAATACCAAACTACCTCTCTTCACTCTCCCTGTCTGCCATCCTGAAGAATTTACCAAACACTACAGGCTGTTAGGTGAATGGGATATAGATAACTTGCTAAGTCTAAGTAATGACATTCAAATTCTGTCCTGACAACTCTCCAAAGGGTTTCACTTCTCTGCTTCTTTTGCAGTATAGCAAGCATACCAGGACCCCGAGAGTATCACAGTGTCTGCATTATCCATTGTTCTGGTGAGGATCAAACTCATTGAAATAGTTAAAATTATGAATCCCATATGCTGGTTTACTCACATGTACAGCAGCTATAAAATCAGGCCCTGGAAAGAAATAACTTTTGCCTTTGGAATTGATTTGCATGCTATAATAAAGGCACTTGTGATGTATTTTGGTAGAGACGGGGGCTGAATACATGTGCCTGTTATCAGGGCTTTGCTTTATGGTAAGACAGCCCTGCATTGTGCACTGCATAATGAATTCCAGAAAAGACAGCTTCTTATTGTTGTCAGTTATTGGGGGCTCATTCTCCTAATGAGACATGTAAATATCTTTCATTAACATTAAGGCGACTGTGTGCTTGGCCCCTGAGGAGAACAGTGCTCTGTGTCAGCTACGGCAGAAAGATGAAAATTACAATGAAAATGCCATTAAAGTTTTTGAAAAAATTTGCCTTTATGATGTCAGTTGTCTTGACAGCTTTTGGTATCTTTTGCAGAATTATCCCTGTACCCTTTTGGCCCGCTTATTTCCTTGTTTTGGACAATAAATTCTACCATGCTACAATAAATTCTTAAATGTCTTTTTATACCGACAATTTCAAAATGCAGAGAAAGGGACTGGTTGCTAAACCCAGTTAAATACAGGCAGAACATGCAAACCTGGGCTTAATGCATAAGCATATGCTTTACTTTAAGTCACCCAACTGAAATCAGGGGGACTTCTCAAACTGTTAAGCAGTTCAGTAGTTTTTTATCTGACTGTTTGCACAGGCTGTTGTTACTGACTAATTGGGACTGGAGAGGTGGGTACTGTACAGTACTGAACTCTGAGTGCAGTAAGCCACTGGACAGGTTTGCCTTGAAAAATACACACATTAAAAGTCCAGGCATTTGCTGGTCACATCAGTCCACATGCCTGAGGATCCTCTCCATCACTGCAGCTGAGAGAGAACAGTGATGTCCCTATTGCTCTGCCTAAATCTCCAGAGCAGAAGACCATATACAAACTGCCTGCTGGCAGTGGTGACCCCTGCCAGCCCCATAAATCATCTGAAAGAGTCCTTGTGGTGCAGAGCCAAACCTGTGCCAGGGACTGCACCAGAAAATGGTCCCTGGTCCCAGTACACTCATAGGGATGAGCACAGCCCATGGGAAGGGCTGATCTGGATATTCTCTGCACTAGCTGTGAACTCAGGTGCTGTGGATTCATGCCATTCTCAGCACAAAATAAGGTGGTGCTTGCCTGGGCTGCCCTAAGCTTTCCTCTCCAGAACAGCAATGACCTGACCAAGCAGAGGTCTCACCAGGATGGTCTAATTTTGGGGACAATTGCTGAGGAGGCTGAGAATCAGTTCTGGGAGTATTTCATAGGACAAATTCTTTTCTCCCTATTTTGTGTGAAATTCTATTCATGTAACAACATGATTTTGACAGTTTGTGTCAGAAAAAAAATTAGCAATTCATGGAAAATCAGCCCTGTGATTACAAATATACCCACCATCCCTCCAATGTGCATGAGATTCTAAAGTTACATATATGTTTACATACATGTCTTCATATACATAATATATGTAGGTTTAAAGTACATAACATATAATATGAAGTGGATAATACACCAAACCCTCATCACACCTAATTGACCTTTCAGAAGACTAGGAGGGAAAATTTCCAGAGACACTCATACAATGTGTGAAATCTATGCCCCACTGAAAGTCCCCAAGTCAGATTTTCCAAACTATTTCAGTGCCTAAGAATGCTGACAGACACCTACTACCATTCCGCAAAAGTATCCTCAGCAGAGGATATGTTGAATTCATCTCAAGTCCACCAAGGCTCAGAAAGCACCAAAGAAAAGTAGTTGTGAAGCTTTTTCTAAATACCTACAGCAGAATCACTTAGATTCTTTTCAAAATTTGACCAAGAATAATTAAGTGGAATATTTATAATGACATTTAAAATCTTTAAAAAAAAAAAAAGTAATTTGAAAAATAGTTTGTAGAATAGACAAAGATAATCACAGTATGGAGCAATGAATAGTGTCCTATATAAAATGGAGGTAAGAAAAGCACAGACTACAAAATAAAAGCAAGAAGAACATTTCATTGGGCATATTTGAGAGAAATAACGTACAGGTAAGAATGACTGTTAACCTTTAAAGCTGGTATTCAACCCCAACTAGGTTATGATCAAATACAAAGGCACATCATACTTTTCTTGCTGGGTTCTGTTTTTACTTCATTTTCTGCAACTGAGCAAGATTAGATGGCCTGAAGCTGCCAGTGCTGGATCCAAGGCAAAACAGTCCCCAGTCCTGCTCTGCCTACAGCAACAGTGCCTAAACATAGTGGATTAACTGCATGTTTGGTGACTGTTGGAAAACAAGCAATATTAGTTACAATCGTAATGAGGCTCAGCAAACACCCAGCTAAATAGAAGGAAATAATTATCACTTCACTAGAACACTTAGCAAAATGGGGTGTACAGATTGACTGGTAATTTTCTTCATATTTAGCAAATCAGGGAAATGCAGACTTGGAGAAACAAAACTCTGAGCATGGATCTCATCACCACAGCCCTTCTGAGGCTAACTCCAAAGACCAGACATGCTACACGTGGCAGCTGAATTTATTTTAAAATGCAAGACTGGTCTCCTACCAGCCATTAGTCTGATGCCCCGAAGAAAAGAATGAGAGTGAAGATCTGTGGATGACTTTTTTCGCAGATGTGATCAGGGCACACTTGTGACCTTTGCATTACGCTCTCCAGGTTGTCCTTGTTCCCATGTGAACTGCCAGCGATGGGCTCACACAGCTCTTACACACACTGCTTGTAACAGCCCATGATAAATTCCTACTACAAAATTAGATCCTTTAAAGTGACAAAATGTTCTTACTTCTCCACGCACTCCAAATACCCACTGATCGGAAGCTCTAAATGACCCATTTGACCACCTTGCAATTTTCAGTGAATGGTGCTGTAACAAGGACCAGAAAAGTTAATAAAATGTAACAAAATAACATCCTTCCTCCATTAGCATCCTTCCCTTCCTTTAACTACTTTCATCCTTCCCTCCATTGCTCTGAGAGAAAATGACTGACATACCCCATGGCGCTGTTCATAGTAAGCCAGCTTGGATTTGGTTAAGACAAAGAAGCGCACTTTGAAGTTGGAGGGTGAAGTCCTTCTCTTCTGCTGGGATTTTTTGATCAGCAGTTCCTCCAGGAGCACACAGTTATTCATGGTTGAGCCAAGAATGTTTGTCTCCCAGGACATGGGAAGTTTACCCTGTGTGCCCGTCTAAGAAAGAAACACAAGAAGAAAGACAGTTAAAAAAAAAAAAAAACTGTTCAAAAGGCAGCGTAGGTGCTTTGAGCTTTATCTTCCCATCTACAGCAAAGCTTCCTCTCTGTCAGACCATAACCACATCCTCTCTGAAGTCATAAAACGAACAGCACATGTTGAAATATACGCTAGAGTAAATGTTGTGGAAAAAATAACACTTGATGGACATTCAGTAGGTGTGAATCAATGATTAAGGATTAATTAAAGGGGTGTGGCATGGTTACACATCTGTCTCCTACTCGCTTATCTAGTAAATACAGTTATAAATCCACACACCAAACATGGATGTATAGGATGAGTGTCCCTACTGTCCTCTTAGAAGTAGGTCATGCATCCATATTTCCTTTGTGAAGGAATGGTGCCTTCCCATTTTGAGTGTTTAACAGCTGCCTGTGAGCCACAGAGTTTTTATACAACAGATTTTGAGGAAGTTCCCCATACAATGATTTCTTTGTCAAGGTGGTGATCGGTCAAAGGTTGGACTCGATGACTTTGAAGGTCTTTTCCAACCTTAATGATTCTATGATAACACAAAAGTTCCTAATATGCAAGCAAACAAACAATATCCAATTATATACTTGAATCATGTTTGTATATACTTGTATAAGGAATTACAAATATTTGTAGTCACTAGATATTTAAACTGAAGACAAAAAGTTACAATAACCAACAACAAATTAATTGTCATTGGTTACTCTTCACTGATTCCTGACTGCTTCAGGTACAGCCAGATGAGGGTGAGGCTGGGTGATGCAGGAAGCACAGGCACAATACCCTCTGTGGATGCAAAGGAGACCAGTGTCATCAGCTGTGAAGTGAGTAGAAACATCCAGCCAAATGCAGCTGGTTTCCTCGGGCCTCCAGGGTACCATTCAGAGCAGTTTGCACCAGGCTAAATATAAAATTATAAAGAAAATTAATATGTATCTACCGCAGTCAGCACAACAGCACTGTTTTATTTTTAAACAAATGCAATTACTTATTCTGTGCTCTTTTATTTCTATTATTTTGTATATTTTTAAAAAAATTATTGATGTATAATTGTATTGCTGAAGATATTAAGGCTTGGAGTCTGGTGGAATGTGGGGAAACTGCAAGATAAGTATTTTTATTAATTTCATGTTTCTGAAAATTGTTCCAGTGTAAATTATTTACCAGTGCTGTGTTTTGGCTCTATGTTAATGTAGCACTAGGGTATAAGGAGGCAGCTCCCTACTGCTGATATATTTTTAGAGCTGTTTGCAAGCTCAAAAGAAGATATTTCATTATTTTAAATACAGTTCATGATGAAAAAAACCCATCTGAACAAATACAGAATTGCAAAAAAATGAAAACTTGGATTTCATAGGGCAGTTCATAGACAGACTTGGGAACCATATATTCAATAGAGTATATTGTTTATTCCTCCACAAAAAAGAAGTGGCATATCCCTTCCTTGCTGTTTTATGATATATTACTTAGGCAGCATGTTCCAGGGATCATCAAACTTTCCCTACCAATTTTGTTCAATGTTAATTAACAAACTGCATTCGCCATAAAAATACAATTTAAATATAGCACTTTATGTATAGATTTGCCAGAGAATTTGCTTAAGACAATGCAGTACCATGGGACAGAAATGAGAACAAATGGAAGCTGTTTTGCAGCTGATACCTATATAAATATAGATACATATGGTGGTCTTGCTGAAGGTGACATGCAGCATATATTGAGACATTTGTCATGCAGAAGTCTAGTAAACTATGCTTCGTTTCTCGGCAAAGTGACGGAGTACCAAGGAACTCTTGTGGTGAGATGACAAGTCTGTGATCTCCTGAAAAACCATCACTGCTATCAAGGGGGATTTCATACCTATTTGTAGACTAGGATCAATACCCAAGCCGAATTTCCCAATTCTTCTACAAACCAGCCTGCCTCATGCAGTACACATGTACAAAAAGCAGAGAGTTTGATGAGAGTTTTCAAGATTTAGCCCTGTATAAGCAGAAGCCATTTGGATCAATCCCAGACCTTGCACCTCCAAAATATAGGACCACTTTTGTGTGCACATAACGTTCCTGATTCTTGAGAATTTGCTGGTTTAAATTATGCTTAGAGATCGTTTCTTGTAATAAATAAACCAAAACATGTGCAGTAGAGTGTCCTGAAAAACTGTAAGGGTTTCACTGAAAAACAGTAAATTCCTCCCCTAAAGGCTGTTGATCTTGATCAACAAGCATTTCACTTCTTTTGTATCAGTACAGATGCATTTATAATGGCAGTTTTTAATGGCATTGCATTTTTAGCTAATAACACTTATTTAGGACTCTGTTATTCTTTATAGTCTCTTCTTCGTGCTAATTGTAGTGTGTTAAGGACTTTATGAAAAGTTTTTGTAGCTTGGGCCAAGGGGGGGTTGCTGGCAGAGATGCAAATGTGGTCGTACCAGAAAATTGAATATAAACACAAATACAAGGGTGTGACATTGCAGCTTAGCAGAAAAAGCCAGGAGTACAGGAGAGCAGAGAGTTGAGACACCACCACAGAGATGTCTGAGGGGAGCAAAGCTGCTGGAGATGCGAGGATGTGGGGGGAGAAGAGGTTCTGCAAGGGCGTTGAGTAGTGGGGGGAGAGCTAAGAAATTCTTTGAACACAGTGCCTGGCAGCTTGATTTCTTCATGAGATAAGACATGAGCACTTGGAGGGACACGAAGAGGGGAGCGATTTGATCAAATACACAGATAAGGGGCTTGGCAACTGCACCTCATTTGGTGTAAACATGGTACAATGTGCCGCAGGAGGTCTGACGGGAAGGTGCTGCGAGGGGCAAGCTCAAAGAGAGAAACACGGAGCAACTGAGAATACAGATCTGATACAACACATGCAGAAAGACACACAGATGTCAGAAAACAGTCACAGATTTTGACCTGGAGTGACAGAGTGTCATAGCTGTGTTGGAACTGGTGGGATTTAGCTGGCGAGATCAGTCGTTCCGAGTTTTCCATGTTGAGCTCAAACTGATGGTGGGCCAGCTAAGATATTAAACAGGGAAAAAAATTAAGAATGACCAGGAGGGAGGGACCAAATCAACACAGCCAGTTTAGGTGCCACTGATATAAATATGGGAGTTGGTTTTAGTGAGAGCTGCTATCTCTATCAGCAGATAACTCCTTGTTGAACTGGGGAGGAAGGTAGGGGCTGACATATTTTTGTATCCAGTTTCACTACAGATCTACTCCGTTATTTTCCTTTTTTCACTTTAAATCCAAACTCCATGTGTAGCAAACACATAAATATGAATGAATTTTAAAGAATGTATAGCCATGTTGACATGTATAAACAAAAATCAAACGGTCTAAGAACTGTACTTGTATTTAATTATACATTTAGGAGAGAGTAACCTGCTTATGTGTATTTGAATTTCATTTCAAAGATCATGATTCCTTGAGTATTTTTTAAATAAAATTCTTTGCTCCTTTGAAGACATGAACTGTAGAAAAAAATAATTTGTCATTATCCATCTGGGTGACTAATGGGTTATAACCCTTTTAAAAAAGCCTAAGACATTTATGGGCTTCAGGACCCTTCTACAGTAGAGTATAGGAGGTAGATATATATGTCTATATAAATATTTAGGTAGAAATACACAGCTTGTCTAGGACCAAGTTGGCTGCAGAGCTGGAATGTGTGAGAACACCTGCAGAGGTCTACACACAAACTACAAAGTGCTCCTAAAGGGGCTCCTCAGGAGAGCTGGAATATCCCATTAACACAAGTATCTCGTTTCTGGAAGCTGACCTCATATGACAGTGCAGCTTTACACTGATTGTTTGAGCACACTCCTTTCAAGACTTTTGGCAACACTACATATTGCTTGGTACAGGAATCCTGTATCCTTAATAGAGAAGAATTAAATATTACTGTCCTAAATATCTTAAAACCACTGTAAGACTATCCTTCAAGGGATGATGAATTTTTTAAGTATCCTACATCTACTCTGCTTAAGTGCTTTTATAAAGTCTGCTACCATGTATCCTTTGACACTTTTCCATCCATATGCAGGAAAATCTGAAATATTTTAAATTACTCAGATTTAAGTTGGAGCTGCTGTGTGCTGTAAATACTCCTTTGTGCTAGGTAAGCTGAGGTTACAGATAAAGTTATTCTTATCACCTGTGGCCTCAGTGAACTCCTTTTTTTCTTTTAATCACCTTTGTTCATTCCTTGCTACCTCCTGCAAACAGCTCTATTTCTGCTTTTAAAAATGTTATTTTAGGGATTGGATTTTTTCTTAGGGGATTTACCCAGATTATGCAGTTCACACTTTGATTACTGCCGACTGTGAAAATCTCCCCACCCGCACATCCTGCTCTGATACCAATGCTTATGTCCTGAAGGCGGCAGAGAAATGTATAAAGTTAAATATAGGTAGTTTTTGTTTTTAAAAAAAAAAAAACACAAAAAACCCAAAAAACCCCAGCCCAGAAAGCTGCAACTCTCTCTTCACTCTCATAAATTGACCTATATACTTCTATCATGTGTAATATTTAGGTCAGGTTTACTGCCTGGGTGTCAGCTTTTCCTTTACACCAGCTGCTCAATATGATGATTATTACTCAACTTCTAAACTTCCATAATTCAACCCATTTTGCTACTTAGCTTAGAGTGTGAGAAACTCTTATTTAGGTTACTCAGCTGCCTTGCTTCTTTGGCAGCTCATTATTACCCCAATAAACATGTCTCCAGTAGACCCAAAGAACAACACAGAAAGCTGCAGAAAAAGGGAAGAATTAGCCTCGTCTTTCTGAGCCAGATGCATCCAGCTTTCCTTTAGGTCTTACAACTGCACCTTTGAATCTGCTCACACTGCTCCCAGTGACCAAGGGAGTTGCTCTTGTAGAACCAGAGCAAGATTCTCCTGTGAACTTTCTGGGAGCCCTGGGAAAGCAGAGGCCTTGTTCTGAGCATCTGCTAGGAGGATGTAGTGAATTATCCATCATTTGAATGCCTGAAGTGAGTCGCTCCCAGGCTTACTGATGTTGGCAGTAACATAGAGGGCATGTTTTATAATGGAGAACTTGCACAGGGTTAGGACAGACTCTTCTGTGATGAAGGGACAATTAATCCTTTCCTCAGCTGTTCTCTCTTAGGGAAAAATGCAGAAAGGAAAACCTAGTTTCATGGGGTCATACCCAAACTGGGAATTTGTTCCAGCTCCTTTTATCAGTGACTGCCTGTCACGGTTCTTGTCTGTTACTGTCTCTCTCTGAAGACAAAGGTATGACTTTCACTGCTGGCAAAATGGCAGTGCTGCAGATCCCGGGGTTTATTCTGGCAATGTGATGTTTGCTGCTCCCCAGGTTTCTGATGGCTGGCCAGGGATTACTTCTTCATGCCATGCAGATGGACTTTTTTGAGGCATGTTCATGTACATGTTAAATAGGTTGCCACCACAGGCATATGACCAAGAAAACACTCAGCATTAAAAATCAACTTGGGGAGCTGCTTTCAGAAACTACATTACAACTGTGAGCACGAAAAAGAGTATTTGAGGATTCTATCAAAATGTGCCTGGATTTTGAGCCATGTCAGTGTATTAATCAGCAGTGAGATACCTATTTTATTGCAGAATAACCATGCAAACTCTGTGCCAAGCCTTGAATCTGTTTGAATCTGGTAACAGGCTCTGTAGTCAGAAACAGTTCAACTGGAGTGTGCACTGCCCAATTTTTACAGGATAAGAACATTAAACTTCTTTCCTACCTTAGTGGGTGTGCCAACAGGCTGCAGATGATATTTTAGTTTGAGAAGTCAGGAAGAAAAGGCTGCACAGAAATGCACTGCAAATTCATTAATTCCCACAGCCACAGCAGGAGATGGGAATTAACCACAGCAGACGGAGACATAAAGCTTGCTTAAGTTCCCTTCACCTCCAACAAGCTCCTTTTCGCTTCCCTTCCTCCCTGGTATATTCTGCAACAAAGCCTGTAACAATCACCAAAAAAGAGAATTCCTGAGTTCATTGCTTAACCAGGTGTAAGATATAACATTAGCCTAAACCAAACAAGAGACTGGAACTGAGTTTCATTTTGGGGCTATTTTTTCAGACAACATGGGAAAAATACACACAAGTTTATTTATTATTTAGAGTGCAGTAGCAGACAAAAATGGAAGAAGTATGTTGCAGCACAGAAGAGAGTAGTGCTGTTCTAAGAGAATGCCTGAAAAGGGGTTTATATTTACTGTGCTTGCACAATGTTTGGATTCAAATTCAGCTGAAATAACAGCATACTGCAATGGCACACACTGCACACACTGCTGCTGAATTAATAGAACTGGAGTGTCTGATGCTGAAACATGCCAATTTGCCTAAACTTAGTGATGAAGAAAATGAAAATAAACTTAACTAAAGCAGTAAATTAAGATGTTGTGTCTTTGAGGCAGAGAATATCATTGCACTGATTCACCATCTGCTGAAGGGGTGCCCAGATTCAATCCCACAGTTTGGCGATGTTGTAGGAATTTTGCTGCATTATCAGTGGTAGATTTGTACTGGACAGCAACCTTATTTCAGAAAAGAGCTGAAATGTAGCAGAAAGCAAACTGTAGAGTGCTCCCATAACACTCACTATCACTCTTAATTTCCCATTTAGAACCACTGTAAGGAGAGATTTTAACAGCTCCCCATAGGCTGGAAAAGTTCATCCATGGGTCTTCTGAGAACCAGCCATGCTACCAAGAACGGGACTGAAACACCTTTTTGTACTTCATTAGTTGATGTTACACCCCCTCTGTCTTGGCCACTGTCATACAGACTGAGAAAAGGAGTCAAGAAGATCACAGACATTCTGTAGAAAACAAGTGCTCACCGTCTTCTGTTTGATGTCACAGCATTTTACATCCTTGCTGCACAGTTCACTGCGTACAAGGTACTAGAGAATCAAGCCCAGCTCCTGTCAAAAGAATGTGAAATCAAAGTCTGGAAAGTCCAATAAAACCAGAGGTATGTTAGTACCTCCTACATGGGTTATCTCATGCATCTATGGAAGTGATGCTTTTTATTCCTTGCCTGTCTTTCAGAGTATGATGTAACAAGATGATTTGAGATAGGAGCTTGCTGCCACAGAAAAATGGAGAACTATTCCCCTCCCCATCTCCCCAGCCTCTTCCTTTCCTTCTTTTTGTGCACTCTCCTTTCTTAAAAGCTCACCCTGATGCTCACAGGGTAGATAGCACAGTGTGTTGACTTAACTCACTAGAAGAGCTGAAATCTTAATCCAGAAAAAGGGCAGTGATGTTTTCTGTGGGGTTTGGAGCTGTATCAGTTTACTTTGAATCCAGTGATCTTTGTGATCCAGTGAAGATACAAAGTGCTGAGAAGAAAGGACTGCACACCCAGAAGTGGAGGAGCAGTGAAGGAAGAAAGCAGAGAGGGATCAGGAGTAGGGGTGAAGGAATGAGATCTCCCTTTCCAAAGCAGAAAACATTTTAGTTGCAGCAGGGAACTGCACCCTTGCTTATACTCAGCAGCCGTGCTCTCAGACCCATGTGTATGTGCCTTGATAAGATCTGCATCTCCATCCTGGAGTACTTTCCCTTCTTCAAAATGATTATTTGATGTGTTAAAGTAGTATTTGACAAACACCATGTTAAATAAGTAAATAAATAAAAAGACTTTTTGTGCTTTCCAGTTTTCATAAAGACGGCTCTTACTGACAGATTGTACTTGGGTTAATTAGCCCAGGTCCAGTGCTGAAATGCTAAAAACTGAACACAACACGTGCAAAACACCTTATCCTGTTATGTTTCTCTGCATTGCGTTGCCCACTGTGGGTGCCTGTTAGGCTATTTATGCACAAAGAATAAGCACCTTCTGTACCCAACCTCCTGGGTCTGAGCAATCCATTCACAGTTCAGTCTGCATCGATGTCTCTGAGAAGAACACTGGGTTAATTCACATCTTGGGGCACCACAAAATCCTTAATGTAAGGACCTTTGTCTCACTTTTGAAGTCAAAGTAATGGCAGCCAGGGCAGAAAATGTGAAAATAAAACTTCAGCTATCAGGCAGTATTGGATCTGGCAGCCTAGAAACTATCGATAAATACAGATTGAGCCCAGATCAATTTCCTGTCAATTTCCCCTAACGTTGTGAGTCCTTACCAATGGCAAGGACAGGATGCATAAACTGAGCCATACTTAGTAAAAAGAAAATCCTCAGCTTCACATTTGCGAACATAACATGGGCCATATCCATAGATACATGAATGTGTGTAAATACTAAGCTATAAACACACTGGTGACGTCAGTGAAAAGGAGAAACTTGTAATTCAGACTAAGGAGAGAAGTGATGTGAGAGTAAGAAACAGTGTAACAATTAAAGTCATCAGCAACATGATGTAAAATGTGTAAATACTGTACGGGACTGTCAGAGAATAAGGGCATCGAACTTCATTTGGGGTGAGACTTCAGCAAAGTTCACTGAAGTTCCCTGCTATGTGATGGGAACTCGCCGACAACAAACGTCTCGCAGGGGGTCATTTCCTCCTCAAAACATACTTTGCTTACAAATGAAACCAGATCAAATAAACCTAACTATGCCAGGTCTCCTTGGCGCACTTTTAGAAATAACAGACAGGATCCAAAGTAACTATTACTCAGTTGAAACTTGTGCAGTTTGAAACTGGTGCGGGGATGGCTCTGGCAGGGTGGCTGTGTAAATGCACCGCCCGTGCCGGCCATGCCGGGCCCTCACGGCCAGGCCGCTGCTGCCATCTGCTGAGGGACACGGAGCGCGGCCCCGCGCCCGCGCCTGGCCCCGCCCCCCGGGAGAGCTGACTGGGTAGGGCGTGTGAGTGATGTGCGCAACAGCCAAT